>JBCFYV010002145.1:0-64097 GCA_039000515.1 Timema cristinae
CCCTGTGGGGGGGAAAAAAAAAAAAAACTTCACAGCGGACAATTTCTGGCCATCTGACTCACTAAAATAAAAACTGTAAAAAATCAAATTATAAGTCTATCAGAATTACGGGCCCCCTGCCCGCTACTTGTGGACAGATTGTGAGATGCAAAATTTGTCCCGGGATTGTTCAAAAAAACAATGATGGACAAATGAGTACATTAAAGACCGACACGGGACATACCCCGGTTCGACGACGGGTTTGGGGGCAAAATTAAAGGGGGTGTTCTGAGTAAGGAGACCCTGGTTGGTCAGGGGACGATTGTGTTACTCCACAGGGCACGTAGACATTTCCATATAATCCCTGGGGGCAAACGAAAAAAATAAATTTTTACCGGTGAGCGATTTTTGTTTTTATGATCCTAATACTTTAAAAGGGGGGGAAAAAATAATCAAGTTTTGGTTGGGTTTTGAGTCGGGGATTACTGCCCACTCCTCGGGGGCAGACTATTATGGGTTTAGAGTGTATTATATTCATTTTATACGTTGATGAAACAAATTATTAAACAGGTTTTGGAAAAGGACGGGAACACAAGGAAAGATGGTATGGGTAATGTTTTGGGCATTGAGACTTCCGGGAACGCCCTTACTCAACACTTTATACAGTTTCACTATAACAAATAGATACCCAGTGGAGATTCCTAAAAAAAATCGGTTTTTATCATGGAGTACATTGATTAGATGGAAGTATCTTGGGTGCAATATAATTTGTATCTTTTTATCTATTTACCCTCGTATTAGGCTTCCGTAATCAGTAGTTAATATTCAACTTCCTCCAAGATTTATTTGTATTATTGGTTGATAAATGTCTTTAGAACAAAGTTTATTACTGGGGAAACAACAAATATCAGTTACTAGAATAACTTAAGTTATAATTAATTTAAAAGGGGTTGTGTATTTGCTTTAATTTTAACAGTATTTTTTGGTTGGAGTTGATCACTTTCCCCCCCAAAAGGTCACAGAGGTTCGGCCGGTAATTATTTTCACTCTTCGGAGTCCCGAATTTTTTCATAAATTGCGAGATCTGTATAATTTTTAAATTATTTTCATATACATAAAGAATAACATTGTAAGGGACTTTTTTGACCTCGAGATTACGATGAATATTTTCTTTTAAAGCTTTCGAAACAAAAAATAAATTTCTTGATTCGTTTTTTCTTATCATATCTTGGTTTAGAGCCGAAAAAATTTTTTTCCGATTTTGAAACCTGGTATCTAGGATAATTAATTTTTATCTATAGGATGATTAGAATTATATATTCAACCCAAAAATTTAAGGACATTTTACAAAGTTTTTTATCGAAATCAACGAAAAATTTTTAAATTAGTTTGTACCCAGACACTTTTTAAAGTACTAATAAAATGACAAAACCCAAATTTTTTTAAAATAAAATGATTTGGGAATTTTTTTTCAAGGCAATAAAACAATGTTAATAATATTTACACAACTATTTGAAACCGAAATTGTTCATTAATTATAATTGTAAGATTATAAAAATAAAACAAATTTAAATAATATATTTTTATAATCAATACTTTCCTAAGGATGAGTGCCTCTCTGTTCAGGCAGCCTTTTTTTCCTTCGCACTTGCCCCGGGCCGCTTCACCCCCCCCCCTACTCCCGGCCCGGGCCCACATCCTTTTGTCTGAGCCGTCCGTGACGCTCTTACCTCTAAATCAACTCCCTTCTTCCTATTGGCTCGCTTGGCGGCCAATAGCACTTTCGTTTTTTCCCCAACCAATGGGGAAACTCCCTCTTTTCTGATTGGACCAGCCAGGCAGCACGGGGGGTATATAACCCGGTGAAATCTGGATTTGAGTCCGGGGCGCGCGGGGTTTCCTTTTAGACCCCCCCGAAAAACCCACCTAAAGCGCACTGACTGGGGCAGGTTTACAATGTGTTGAGAGGGGGGGGTTTTGGGACCCCCCCACCTTTCAAAACGGGGAAATCGATCGGGGTGCGGATTCAAAATTTTTCCCCCATCGGGTCGCTCGAAGTTCGGGCCCGAGGCCCGCCTAAAGGGCGCCCGGGCTTTTTTTCCCCCATTTTTCCTCACACGCCCCGGGGAAAAAAAACGGCTGGGAGGGTTGGGAAAACGAGGGCCCGGGAAAAGGCCAACTGGACCGAAACCATGCGGTTGGGAATGGGCCGAGAAAACCGGAACAGTTCTGGGGGACAAGTTGAACCGTGCTGCGGACGGTCCTTGTGGAAATAACGGGAACTTGTGGGGTCCCCCCCCCAAGGGGCCGCCCAAATTGTATCGAAAAGGGGTGGCCCAAAACCCCCCCAGGAAAGGCCGAGTCTCGCGAGATTAGAGGCGCAATTTGACCCACTGAAACCCTCAACCCGGGCACTTTTTCGCACGGGCGCAGGCATCAGCGCGGTCCGACAGCCCTTGGAAACCCGCCCCAGGTGACAAAATTACGGGGGAAGCCGTCAAGACAAAAAAGGCCCCCGGACCGCGGGGACAGTAACGCGGTCCTCAAAAGCCCCCTTGGGGGCTTAATTCCTTGTCGAGTTATTCAACCCCGTCCGTTCCTATCCTTCCCCCGGGTTGGGGAAACATCCAACGCCCCCTTTTTCAAAACCGGGAAAGGACCCGGCCCATTCTCCTCCGCCGTCGTTGTCGACTGTCGGGAAGTTGTTCGAAGACAAAAATGAGAGACTGACCCGAATTTTCGGGGGGGGGGCATTTGTGGGCGAGCAGTTCGGTTTTTTGGGGGGGACACGCTATCCACAACTTTCCGCTCGTGGGAAATTACAGGAATTCAACATCAACGGGGGGAAAATGGGGCTGTTTTCTTGACGTGGAAAGGCCTTCGACCGTGTTTGGGAGAGGTTCCTTTTTAAACCCTCCCCTGAACCGCCCTTTACCATTAAGGTTGTTCAATCTTATTTTTCCCATCGAAAACCCTTTTTCCCCTCCTTTGGGAACGCCCCTCCCAAGTCAGAAGCACCGGCTGGGGTGCCGCGGGTTCCGGTGGGCCCCCCGCTCTCTCTCTTTGAACGACTTCCAAATCCCAGGGACCGGTTGGCTCTGATGCGGACCAAAGGTCTAGTAGCGGTCGTGGCGAGGGAGTGGTGGAAGGCGACCCAGACGCCCCCGTTGGAGGGGGGGGCGAAAACCTGGAGAACAAGTTTTAAAAGGGAGAAGAGCATCTGTCTTCACATGGGAAAAAAAGTACAAAAGGCCCCCACCCGCTGTTCGGGGGAAAAAGATCAATGGGGGGGGAAGGGGTTTTAAATACCTGGGATTTTCGCTGGACAAAAAAACCCGCCCTTTTGGGGACTACACGAAAAAAGAAAACCCAAAAAGGGCCCCGGAAAGGCTGGGATTTCCCAGGGCCCACTGTTTAAAAAAAGGGGTCGCCCTGTCTTCAAAAAACCCGGGCGACGTTTTTCAAGCAATTTTCTCGGGGCCCATCCCCGACTTTTTCGTTTTTCCCCCTTTTGGGGGCACCGGGGGGACACTATAAGGGGGGGAAAAGCACCCCTTCCAGAGCGTATTTTTTGAGGATAAAAGTGGGGGCCCCTTGGAAGCCCGGGGGAAAGGGAATTTTCCCCTCGTGACCGGGGAAAAAGCCTACCAAAAAGGCCCCCCTTTCCCGGGGAAAATGGCCCCAAAAATTTTTCTCGCTAAATTTTTCCCCGGGGCCACCAAACCCCTTAACCAGGGGTTTGGGGAAAATACGTCAAACGCCCCCCGGTTTTTTTCCCTCGACTCCCAAAAACCCTGCTGGAAAAGGGGGGAAATTTTTCAACTTTGGGTTTTGGGGGGCCTCCCCCAGCCCCCCTTTGAGTATTCCCCCCGCACGTAACTTAAAAAAAAACCCTTAGTTTTTCTTAAAAATTTTTCCCCCCCTTTTTTTTTTCCCCAATATTAAAAATTTTTTTAATCCCTGTTTTTTTGTTTTAAAACCCCCCCCCCCTTGCAAAAAAGCGACCCCCCTTTTTAAAAATTTTTGAAAACCCCCCCGGGTTTCCCAAAATTGGGGCTTTTTTTTTGGGGAATTTTTTTTCTCGTGCCCCCCCTTGGGGGAAAAAACGGAGCATCCCCTTTTTTTTTTGCCCCGTTTTTTGGGGAAAATTTGAGTTTTGGGGGTTTCCCCAAAAATTTGGGGGGAAACCCCACTCCCTACAAAGAGCCAAAAAATCGTCCCTTTGCAGAAAAAAACCCCTCGCATTCTTTTCCCCCCCGCAATCTTTCCCCTCCCCTCCCCCCCCCAAAATTTACGTTCCCGGGGGAAACTACCCTCCCTTTTTCCCCCCCGGGGATTTTTCTTTTCCCCGGGCCCCAAACCCCACCCCCCCCGGGCCCCTTTTAAAATTCCCGGGGGCGCTACCCTACCCCCCACCGCCTTCCCTTTTTTCCCGGGGCGTATCCTACCTCCCCCCCAAACGATTTTTTCTTTTCCCGGGGAAACCCACCCCCCCTCTCCCCCTTTCCCCCAAACCATTTTTTCCCCCTAAAAAGGGGGTGGTCTAAAATCCCCCGGGCGCCGGCAAAGCCCCCCGACGGAAGCCCCCGGAAAAAAACAACCCCCCACCAAAAAATATCAAAACCCTGGACCCATTCCCCTTCCCTTTTTCCCCCCTCTACAACCCCCCCACCCCCGAACACCCAAACATTTGCCCCCACTTTTCCCAAAACATCCCCCGCCGATAAAAACGGGGGCCCCCCCCTTTTCCCCCCTCTCACCGACCACCCGACTCCCCCCTACCCAAAAATTTTCCCCTTTTAAACCCCCGAGGGCTATCTTTTTTCATCCCCCCCCAGCCCCCCCCCAAAACCCCCCCAAATTTTTTTTTTTCCCCCCCCCTCTCCCCCTTTTTTCCCCCCCCCCAAAAAACCCCCGAACCGGTCCCCAACCCCCAAAGGAAATTTACCTCCCCAAAAAGGAAGGACTTACCTCCCAAAGAAGACTACCTCCCCAAAAAAAAAAAGATCCCTCCCCAAAAAAGGGGAACCTCACCAAGTAGCAAGGGGGGTTTATGAAGAACCCAAAAGTGTAACCCCCCAAACGTGTACCCCAAAAGGGGGACCGACTTTTATGAAAACCTTTTGGCACAAACTCCCAAAAACCCCCCAAACCCCAAAACCCTTTTTTTTGGGCGGGGCAGACGACCAACGGGGCCATCTTTGAACCACCCCTACCGGTGCACCACCTGCACCGAAGCCCCCCGTGGAATTTAACGGTATTGCCGGGTTAACTGTACTGGGAAGAGGGCCCGGGAGAGGTTGCCCTGCGAGGACTGTGGGGCCAATACTACCACTACCAGTCCCGGGGGCTGGAAAAATGACCCCTAGAGACCTCGGGGGCCAAATTTTTTTCCGATGTCCCCCCTTTGAAACGGTCCCCTCTAAAAATGCCACGCACCACCATCCCAGCCGCACCGGGACTGGCCCCCAAAACCAAGGGCCAGTGCTCAAGCTTTAAACCACCTCCCAAAACTCTACCGTTTTTCCCAGGGTCGGGGGGCATAAAAGACCCCAAACTATTTTTAACCCAACGCTGTGAGGTTTTTCGGGCTCAGGACCGGCTGATTAGCCCCGCTAGAATGGGTCCCTTTCCCCCCAAACGGCACCCTTAAAGAAAACCGCCGCTCAGGGGTGGAAGCTATATGGCAAAATTAATAACGATTTGGGGAAAAGAGTTCAAGCAACATTTAACGCCCCAACTTCGCCAGTAAAAACCCCATAGCCTCCTTTTCCCCAAACCCAAGAGATATACGGAAAAAAAAGGAACAAAAAACAGACTGACCCCTTTTGGAGATTTTTCCTTCGGCCAAAAGTACGGCTGTATCAACGTTTGGGGCCCCACACCCTTTTCACAGAAATACCCCCCTTTTTAAATCGAACTTGCCCCCGACCGGGGACGAAAACCTTTTCTTCGACTCCACACCCTAAAAGATTTTTGAAGAACTTACCCACAAGGGCCGAATCTGTGGAACGGCCCCTGGTTTAAAAAACACTGCCCCCATGCCCTACACCCCCCAGCAAGATCCCCGAAACCTCATCTGAACCGCGACCCCCAAAAAGTTCCACTGTCCAGGGTCCCATTTTAAAACCCGGGACTCCCAAAGTGCTAAACCAAGGGCCCACCTAAAAAAAAAAGACCAAAAACCCGCCAAGCCAGAGGAAAACGGGGGCCCGCCTTTTGGTAAACAGGAATCAGGGCCGCCACCAGTAATAAACAGCGTAAATCCCTCAACACCCCCAAACCTACTCCCAAGGGGTTATGTGCGAAACCCCCCCGGGTTTCCCCCCTACTACCCTTTATTGGGTTACCGGAGTACGCAAATTTCCCCAAATCCAAAAAACCACCCCTAAAAACCGAAGAAACTTTATTTCCCTTTTCCCCACCCAATTTTCCAAACCCGGGCCAAGGTTGGGAGGGGACCTTACCATCCGAGGCCAGATAACTTTACCGCAAACCCTTGCAAACCCTAGAACCCCAACGTCACGTTCCTGGTGTCCGGGATGAACTCCGAAACCACTTATACGGGGAAAAAAACCGGGGTTTCACAAAAACAGAAGGTAACCTGGATCGAGAAAACCCGGGAGTGCTTTTTGGAAACCAGGGGCGTCATACTCTTTTATTTGGGATCCCAAAGGACTCAATGAGGATCCCCCGCCGGTTCCTCAAGAAAAGATCGAAAAAAACCCCCAATAAAACGTCAAGAAAACTCCTAGACTACTAACCAACACCGGGCCTTTTTCCCAACACTCGGGGACCTTTTCCCGGAAGAAACAGCAGCATAAACCCATCAAATTGGGCCCAAAAGGGAAAACCCCGGGATTAGGGTTTCGGCCTTACCGCTTTTTTCCCTCTGCGAAAAACGCGCTAATTGAAGACCAGGTTCAGGAGATGAAAGCCCAGGGGAAAATTTTAGAACCGGGAAAAACTCAAAAATAAAATTTCCCCATTGTAATTGGGGAAAAAAAAAAAGGAAAAAAACCCCCCCTTTTTCTGCATTGTTTTTCCGACAACGGGAACACCCCCAACAAAATCGATTCACCCCCCCCGGGCGGTCAACGTACTTTGACATCTTAAATTTTTTGGGGGAGACGAAAGAAATTTTTCCCAAACCCTCAAATATGAAATCAGGGTACGGGGCAGTTCCCTTACCCCCCGTTCCCAAAACCCCTGACGGGCTTTCCCCACCCCCCCAACGGGAAAAAAAACCTTTGAAAATTTACAGTTAGCCTTTGGGGGTTTAAAAAGGGGCCCCCGAGAAATTTTTCAGGGAAATGATGGGGTCAAAGAAGTTTTAAAGCGGGTACACCGGCCAGTTCTTTTTCGCCTCCCTTTGGGACGACGTGAAAATCTACTAAAAGACTGGGTTTAGCCCCTCAACCCATTTGAGGAAAGGTTTTAAAAGGGGAAATTTGAGCTCCACCAACTGACCTGAAATTTTTCCCGGGAAAAAAAGCCAGTTCGGCAAGACGATTTGGAAAATACCGGGGCCATATCGTTTCTAGCCAAGGAAACGCCCCAAAACCACAGACGATCAAAGCCATCAGGAACCCCCAAAACACCAAAAAACCCGTAAACAGCTCCGAAAACAAAGGGGGCCTTTTAAAACTGGTTAGGGAAAATTCGTCCCCCCAAATGGGGGAAAACTAACCGCACCTTTTGGACCGCCCCTTTCTAGAAACCAAACCCCGGTTGGAAAGTGGAAACCCCCCAAAACCCAAAACCGCTAAAACACACACTAAAAAGAAGCTTCAGGGGCCCTTTCCCCCCTTAAAAGTCGTCCCGATCCCACGAACCTTTACCCAAAAAAAACTAAACGCTACGGGATTGGACTGGGGGCAGTACGAAAACCAAAAGAAGATGATGCGGGCAAACAAATTTCATCAGCCATGCCAGCGCAAAAGCTAACCCCTACAGAGCAAGGGTTTAACCTAGCAAGGGGCCAGGAGTGCCTCGCAAATTTTCCGGGGCCATCAAGGGGTTTAGACATTACCTTGGAAAAAAAACCTTTAAACTACGCACTGAAAAACCGAGCTCTCCCCTGGCTGAACACGATAAAAAAGGCCCAAAAGGCCCAAGCGACGAGAGGGGGCCTTTTGGGTCCAAGAGTTTAAAATTTTCCTGGAAACACTCCCCGGGGAAAACCCAAAAAGATCTACCTGACGCGTTATCACCCCAAACCCCGCCGAGAACACCATTTTCAGAGACTCAAGAGGGGAAACCGGAGGGACCCCGCCCTGGGTCACGGACTAGCACCCCCCGAACCCGATCCCAAATACTATTTCCTAAAAAACCAAAGATGCCCCCTCTACTTGATTTGGGGTAAAGAGGGAAACCCAAAGACAGGAAAACAGAGACCCAAATCAAGTTAAACCTTTGGGGAAGGGTTTTCGGGATACCCAAACTCACCCCCCACCAAAAAAAACCGACGCTGGGTTTCTGGGATGGCACTATGTAAAGGGGAGAAAATATTGGAGCCCGCGAAAAAAGGGGAAGGACCAGGGAAACTAAATTGTTACATTTCAAATCCGACAACAGGTTATTTGGACATCCACGACCACCCTCAGGGCGGGGCCCACCCGGAAAAGACGAACAAACCCGAGCCATTCCCGGGGGCTACACCGGGAAAAGGCCTCCAAAAGGGAAAGGGTCAGCAACTACTTTCGAAAACCCCCATGCCTTTGCCTTTTCGAAAAGACCGGGGGGTATCAAGGGGCGGGCCCCACAAAGCCCCCCTTCAACCCAACCCCCCGGCAAAGTGGTGGGCCTTAGCCTCTTGGGGCCATACCCCCGAAGTCGCGAGGAAAAAAATTTCTTCCTAGTGTTTAGGGATCTCTTCTCCAGTTGGGTAGAAGTTTTTCCCCACTCGCGTCAAAAGGTCAAAGATAATCCAACGATGGAAAACAATTCTTCCCACGAGGGGGGTTTATCCAAAACATTCCTGCCCGGGCCAATGGGTCAAAGGTTCATTAGCCGAGCTTGGGCGAACCCCTTTGCCCAAAAGTGGGATGTCAAAAGGCCGGGGACAACCCAATTACCACCCCCAAGCCAACCCACGGAAAGAAAAAAACCCGGGAAACTAAAGAAGGGAATCCGACTCCAAATCTCGGAAATTTTCATCGAGAATGGGATCCCTTTCCTCCCAAATGATCGCCTTCAATTTTACGATCCGGCAAAAATTGGGGCCCCGAATGTCTCCGGGGAACTACATTTGGGCCAAACCGCTTTTAACGGGGCCCGGGGGTGGAGATTTAAAAACCCCCAGTACGAGAGCAGGAAGAAAAACGAGAGCCCTACCCAAAGGACCCCTCCAAAGGGGGGGGGAAGAACAGGCACAGTCAATAAACCCAATTACCAAAAAACGGTACCCCCCACCCTCCAGCAGGGGCCCCCCCAACCCTTTCAAAACGGTGATTTGGTATTTTTCCGCACCCAACCCCCCCTCAAACGCAACGAGGCCTACTACGGGGTTTTCCCCCCAAAGGGGGAAGGACCCCCCCGGTGAAAAAAACGAAGAGGGGGGTTTTCTACTGGGTTCCCAAAACCCAAAAATTGGCCCGATCCAAGAAAATACACAGGGGAAACAAACGTCCTGAAACCCCCCTTTTTAAAAAAACCACAAAAAAACCGCACAACCCAAACTACTCACAACCTTTGGACCCCGCCCCCCAATAACACCGAGGGAAAAAAAGGAAAAACCTGGACCCCCCCATCCCAAAATTTTTTTTCTGGAGGGAAGTACCAAAATTTGGCCGGACCTCGACGACCTCCAATCCCCCAAAGGGACAGGGTGGGGCCAAAGCCCCCGGGTACACGGCTACTAAAGGGGCCGTGCGTGACACAGTGCGGGGGTCCCCCAAAAAACCAAATGCGGGGAAGGTTTAAAACGATGCTTTGGGTGCCCCCAACACAGGGGCGGGGTTTCCCTTTTTTTTTTTTTCAACCCAGTTTTTGTAAAAACGGGGGGGAACCCCTTTAATGGTGCGGGGTTTTTACCCCAACCCAAATTTGGGGCGTACGTAAAAAAAAAGGGTTTGCTTGTTTACAAAACCCAAGTGCGTGGACGTGAACATAATGGTGCTTTATTTCCCAAAAAAACCAAGTGCTAGGGGGCCAAAACATCCGGTGCGTGGTAAAAATCACACCCACTGTGGCTTCCCCCCAATCAGTAACCCTGCCAAAGTGTGGCCCAAAAAAGGGGCCTTGTTTATGTGCAAATAACTGTTGGCCCCTAGAAAGGGCCGCCCTTATTTAAACTGTATTTTTTTTCCCTGAAAAGGGCGTTTAATGTGTTGATTTTTTTTTTGTTGGCCCTAAAAAAGGGGCCGTTTTTTTGCCAATTTTTTTGGCCCCCAAAAAAAGGGAAGGATTGTGTTTTGGGTTTTGGGTTATTTGGAACCCGAAAAAGGGGCCTCTTATTTACGTAATTTTTTTGGCCCAAAAAAAAAGGGGCCTAGTTATTTTCTTATTTTTTAAAATTTTTTTGGGTCATATTTTTAAACTTTTTTCTTTTTTTTTTCTCTCCCCCTCTTGTTTTCCAATCAGAACTTTTGGGAATCAAAACAATGTTAAAAATTAGAAATTTAATTACCCCCTAAAAATTTTATTAAGATGTAAATTTTTTGTTAAAGTAAATTTATGTAGCCCAGGGGTCACCCGTGTGAATCCCAAACCCCAAGAGGGGGGATTAAATGTGCCCCCTTGTTCAGGCACCCTTTTTCCCTTGGGAAAATTGCCCGGCCGCTTCACCCAAATCCCCCCCTACGGGCCGGGGCCCCCGGCCCCCCATTCCTTTGTTGTTCGAGCCGTCCGTGACCCCTTTTCCTCAAAATCAACTCCCTTTTTCCCTTTTTTGGCCGCTTGGCGGCCAATAGCTTTTTCGTTTTCCCAAACCCAAGGGGAACCCCTTCCCTTTTCTATGATTGGACCAGGGGGCCCAGCCCGGGGGGTTTTAAAACCCCGGTAAAAAATTTGGGGATTCGGTTCAGTGGTACCCCAACCCTTTGGGGAACCACACTCTACAAGAGCCAATAAAATTCTGTTGTTGCGGGAAATTTGAAAATCGTTTTTCCCATTCCCCGGGGCAATCTCCCCACCTCCCCCCGGGGACTTTACTTTGCCGGGGAATTACCCAACCTCCCCCCGGGGCATTTACGTTGCCGGGACTCTACCCTACCTCCCAAACCGGCGACTTTCCCTTTTTGCCGGGACGCTCCCCTTTAACCTCCCACCCGATTTAACGTTGCCGGGACGCTTTTTCCCCCTCCCACCGCAATTTTACTTTTTCCCCGGGACTCTATCCTCCCTTTCTCCCCCCTTCCCCTTTCCACTTGTCCTCGCCCTAAAGGGGAATGGTCACACTCGCCGCGCCGGCAAAGCCCCCCGGGACTGGAAGACCCGGGAAAAAAACCAACCAAACCCAAACAGAACAACTCGGGCCCATTCTCTACTTCCCGGGCTAAAACCCAAACCAGGCCCCCAAAACACCCACACCCCTGCGCCCAAAATCCCCCAGCATCCCTCCCCCAAAGGGTCATCTCGGGGGCCCCCCCGTCTTCCCCTCTCACCGACCCCCCCGACTCCCCCTACTCCCAATTTCCCCCTTTAAACCCCCTGAGGGCTTTTCATTTACATCCCCAAAGCCCCCCCCCAACCCGCCTACTTTTTTTCCCTCCCCCAACTCTCCCCCTTACCCCCACCCCAAACCCCGAGCCGGTACCTAATCAAAAAAGGGCCCAAGCCCGGAACTGCTTTCCAGTAAAACCAGCTACCTCCCTGGGAAACCCACAAGAAAATGGGATAACGGGGGATAGGAAAATATAAAGTTTTAACACAGGTCGGGGAAAAGGAGATTATTTAGGGTTTGGAAAATTTGGGGGCTTTTTAACTATCTTTTTTTCTGCAACAAAAATATATTATTTCATTTCCCAATGATTTTATGTATTTTAAAAGACGAGAAATTTGGGTTTATGGGGGGCCCCCAAATGCATTTATTTTTCCAAAAAAATTTGAGAAAAAATTTTTAAAATTTTTATTCAAAATTTAATTTATTTGCGCCTAAAAAATTATAACTTCGGACCTATTAAAAATTTTAATTTTATTTTTTTTTCCCTTTTTTAAATTTTTAGAGTTATTATTTTTTTTTAACAAAAAAATTTTGAAGGGGTTTTTCCCCCAAAAATTTTTCTAAAATTTTAATGTTTTAAATTTTTTTAATAACATTTGTGATAAAACTTCCCATTTCCCTATAATTAAAACAACTTTTAATTTAAAAATAAAATTTAATTTAAAAAGGGGGAATAAAGGGCCCCTTTTTTTAAAGGGGTTAAGCATGATATAAAACCGGTTTCCAATTTTTTTTTCCTTTTAATTTTTTTGGTTTAAATGAATTGTTAATAAAAATTAAATACTCTTTTCTTGAAAATCCCTTATATTGGAGTGAAAAGGAAAAAGGGGAAAAACCACCCGGGAAAATGCATCCCCAATTTTACCCAAAAATGTTCTTTTTTTTTAAACCCCCACCCCGCGTTGGTCGGGGTTCAAAATTGAAATAGCGCGTTACAAAACTCGCCTGACAGAGGGAGAAACGGTTAATCAAATTTTCCCTGGGGACTAAGATAATTTTTCTGGGGAAAGCTTACAGATCATTTTAAATTTCCCTAAAAATGAGACCATTCTCCGGGAAGCGGTTTACGCCCAACATGTGGAGGCCAGAAAAACCCTTTTCCCTTTTTTTAAAAAAGGTGGCAATTTTAAAAATTAGTTTCCAACTTAGTTATAACCTATATTATTTAACTAGTCGGTTACAAAAATTAGATAAAAAATCAAAAAAAGTTTTTATATGGTTTTTTGAATCCGCAATCTTCTATCTAAATATGCAATGTGGTTTTCCCGCCGTAACCGATCCACGGTGGATCACCTTGTTGGGCCCTTGAGACAGAAAGTTCCTGACGCCTTCCTCTATAAACAACCCCCTTTTTGGCTGTCTTTTTTTGGATTTGGAGAAGGTTTACACACCGGGCCAGTACGATATTTTAAAAAACCCTGTTTAATTGGGGGGTTCCCGGGGGAAAACCTTCCTTTTTTTTTTATCAAAATTTTTTGTGAGTTAACACTTGGGTAAGGTTAAAAAAACCCCTTTACCCAATAAATTTAAATTAAAGAAAATGGGGTCCCCTCAGGGTAATATTTTTGCTGTAAGCTGTTGGGTATTCCCTTTTAAATACCCCTTGAAAAGAAAATGTGCGCTTACCTTTCGTTCTTTTCCTTTTTGGGTGGAGGATTTAACCAATTTTTTTGCAGTTCATCGAGTCTTCACAGGAAAGAACGGCAAAAAAAAAATCTGTAACAATCAAAAAGGAGGGTGGGCATCGCGTGTGACTTTTTTTTCTCGGGGGCCCAAGACGAGGGGGAACAACCACTTTTCCATAGATTACGCGGAGTACACCCACCCCCCAATTTTAATTAACCATTTTTTTTAAAAACCAGTCTGGGAGGAGCGTTTAGGTTCCTAGGACTTTTATTTTGTTTTTAAAATTTAAAAGTGGATCCCCCCCCACATCAAAAAAACCGGGAAAGCGAGGTGTATAAAAGGGGGGGCTTTTAATTTTGCTCAAAGTGGTAAGCGGCCGGTCTTGGGGGGTGCGATAGGGAAACCTCGTTTGCCCCTTATAGAGCTTTGGTGAGAAAAAAGCTTGATTAAGGCACCCTTTTGTTTAGGGCTCACTAAAACCCCTCGGGGGGGTTTAAAAAACAGTAGTGTCCCCCCAATGCTGACATTCGATTTGGCTATTTGGTGCCTTTCGAAACCGGGTCAGTCGTCAGCATCTGTGCCGACGGCCGGTGAAAACCCCTCTTTCTTACCGGGGGTTCCTATCTTCTGGCATCTACGTGTAAAAACTTCTTTGCATGGGAAGCATGTTGCCAATTCGCCCTGTGTTTCAATGGCGTGGGTAAAAGGGCCCCGGGTTTGGGGACGGGTTTCCCAATCGGGTTTTGGGAAACGTGTGGGATTTTTTTCCAAAAAGGCTATCCCCACACCCTCAGGTCGAGTTTCTCCCCGGGAAAGATACCGCCTACCTAAATCCATTTTGCCCTTTACCAATTTTCCCTAAAGCGCCCACCCCAACATTTTTTATCGAGAGGCCCTTTAAAAGAGTTTCCTCGAAAACCCTGCTTTCGGGTTTTTTAAACGCTTTTTACACGGTTTGGTTTAAAAAATTGCGGGGGCCTCCTTTGGGGATTTTGCTTTTGTTGGGGAAAAAAAAGTTTCCAATTTTAAATTTTTTTAAAACCCGGGTAAAACCCGGGTTTTTTTTACAGCTAAACTTTTGCCTTTTTTAAAATCGTTATTTTTGTATATCGTAATTGTAAACCTTTTTGTTTCAGTTGCACATCCCATAAAGTGCCTTTTGGCATTGTCCACCCCTAATACTGGGAAAACCCCACTGGGCAGATGATTCACGAACAAATTTAAAAAAATTGTTAATAAGCACCCGGCTCCCCTTTTGTTTGGATTTTTGGTCAGGGGGGGGCCCGGTTTTTTCAGGAAATGAACGGCGGACCAGGGGGCCCAAAAGAGGCGGCACCCCTCCCACCGGAGGCTAGTCTGGGTGTAAAATTTTTTTTGGGACCTAAAGGGACTTTCCGTGAATTTGGGCCCCCCCCCATTTTTAAAAATTTTTTTTAAAATTTTTTTAAAATTGAAAATGGGTTTGGGGTTTTTCTTCAAATTTTTTCCGGATGTTCCCCCCAAAAATTTTCGTTTTTTTAAACATTTGAAAGGCCTAAACAAATGTTTATTTTTAAATTTGGTTTGGGGGGCAACTTCACGGTAGCCCCCCACTTGAAAAAAATTTCAAGTTTTTATAAACGCAATCGTTTGTTCTTCGTTTTTTCCCGGGATTTTTTCCGAAAAAAAAGTTCGTTTTTCCGCATTCGTTCTCGAAAAAAATTTAGGCTGGAAACTTGGGGCGCTTTTTTTACTCATAGGGGGCAAAATTCAGGGGTTTGGGCCCCCTTTTTCCCCCCCCCCCCCCCCGCCCACTTTTAAAAATTCAAGTTTTTATGATCGGCAACCGTTTGTTCTTCGTTTTTTTTTCCGGTTTGTTTCTCCAAAAATTTTGGGTTTTTTTCCCTAAAATTCCCTTCCCCGCACAAATGAGGCGGGGAACTTTGGCATTTTGGGTTTACTCAGGGGGGGCTAACTTTTCACGGTAGCCCCCCCTTTTAAAAATTCAATTTTTTAAAAATTGCAATTTTTGTTTTTCCGTTTTTTCCCGGATTTTTTCCACAATAACTTTCGTTTTTTCCTTTTTGTTAGCCCCAAAAAAGAAATGTTTAAAATTGGGGGGGGCCCAAACCCTTTCCCCGGTAGCCTCCCCACTTGTAAAAATTCAAGTTTTTATGATCGCAATCGTTTTTTTTTTTGTTTGTTCCGGTTTTGTTCCGAAAAAAAGGTTTGTTTGTTCCGCTTTCGTTCTTGCAAAAATTTGGTGCATGAACTTTTTGGTGTTTGTTTACTAATGGGGGGTTTAAAACTTCAGGGTAGCCCCCAAATTTTTTAAAATTTCAATTTTTTTATTATGCAATCGTTTTTTCTTCGTTTTTTTCCGGGGACTTTCCGCAAAAATTTTCATTATTCCACATTCGGTTTTAAAACACAATGGACGTGAACTTGTGATCCGTATGTTCCAAAATTGAAATATTTAATTTTGTTAAAGGACTTTCATTGCTTAGCTATTTTTTTTTTTTTAAATTTTGTAAAGCTGTGTTTGATTTAGGCGTAGCATTCATTTCAATATTTTTTTTTTAAATTTTTCAAACCCAAAAGCCTCCCTTACTTATACATCATAACTGAATAGTAGAAAAAAAAAAGGGGAGGGTGGGTCAAAGCGTGGGAGAACCTAATTCTGGGGCCACTAAATGAGGGGAAAAGGGGGGGGTTTAAAATGCCCCAATGCTATAGACCTATAGTTAGACCCGGGAGGGGGGGCACTTTCTTTCATTGGGGGCCCGGTAAGACGCACATGGCTTTTAAACCACAAAAGGCCTTTCATCAACACTGGGTGACACTTTTTTATTTAGAGTTTGTAAGGCCCGTTAAACCAAAAATATTTCCCCGTTTTGTCGGACCACAATAACAAACCCCAAAATTCCCACTTGAAAAATTAAACCTTCTCTTAAAAATACAAAAATGGACTGTCTACAATGAAAAGTCGTAAGACTTTATTTAAACCCAATGGGAAAATAAAACATCAATGAGGACTTTTGAAATTTAAAAAATTCATTTTAATGTTTTAAATTTAAAAAATGAATATTTAAAAAATTTTTAAAAAATTGGTTTTTAAAGGGACAAAAGTTTTTAAATTTTAAAAATCCTGTATTCCTTACAAATACATTTCAAAGCTTTTTTTTAAACATAACTAAAAAATTTCCCAAAGTATTTGTTTTAGTGGGTCCACCCATTATGTTTTTTTATGGGGCTGAACGCAACCCAAAACGTAAAAACAAAAACGAAAGGAGGGAAAAAGGTTCATTTTCCCCCGACAAAGGGGTCCAAACAGTTCCGACATACGATTGTGTTTGCGTAAGTTATTAAAAAACAGATAAAAAAATTGTTTTTGGCGTAGTTGCGATTCCAAAAAACGGGTTTCTTTTGGGTTTTGTAGACGGGCCTTAAGAGACCAAAGAACGAACAAACTAAAATACTTTGAACAATAATCTGGAATAAAACTAAAAAAAATTAAAAATAATTCATATTAAAATTTTGTTATTTAACTAAATCCCAGGGGGAAAAAAGGGGGCGGGGCCATATTGAAAAATAATAAAAATTTTAAAATTTTTAAAAAAGGCCTTTAAAACAGGAAAAAAAACACATTTTTTTAAAACCCAATTTTTAAAAAACAAAATAAACAAAAACATTTTTGGGAAAAATTGAATAAAACTAAAAACCCAAACTTAAAAACAAAAAATTTTTTAAGTTTTGAAATAAAAAAGGGTGAGCTCTTACTAAAAAAAAATATGCGGGGGCTTTAAAAAAAGGAATTAGGGAAAAACCCTTTAAAACCCAAAATCTAAAATGAGCCAAGAAAAAATTTAAATTAAATTTGCGAAGGGAGAGTGTGGGGTTTGTGTGGTGGGGTGTGTGTGTGTGTGTGTGTGTGTGGGGTGAGGGATAAAGGTGAGAAGGGATGGAGTTCCCAAAAGGATGTTTAAACCCAAACCCCAACTGTAAAAAAGTCATGTGTTGTCCCAAAAAAAAAACCAAATTTTTTATTATTTTTTGGGGGAACCACCCGGGAAACCAAGTGAAGAACAAATGATTCAATAAAAATAAATAAAATTTTAAAAGTAGGGGGGCTTCGTAAATTTGGGCCCCTCCGATTAAACAAAGCGCCACAAAAGTTCAGGTTTTTTTTTGGGGGAAGAACAAATTGCGAAAAAACGAAAGAACAAACGTTTGCTATCAAAAAAAATTTTGAATTTTTAAAAGGGGGGGGGCCCTTCTCAGGGACTTCCAAAAGGGGTTTTTTGGGGCCGTGGGGTTTTTTAACGACCGGGGCACGCAGGGGGTTCTAAAACCCCCTGCTCAGAACAAGCTCCCGGCCCAAACAGGGAGGGTTTTGGTTCGCGGTGGCCCTTTCTATGCAAAAGTCTAGAAGAGAGGGGGGTAAACGGGGCAAGACCCGGGGTCGGGCATACATAAATTGACACATAGTTTTTAAACTAAGGGGGGTACCCACCTCCAGTGTGTGAGTTTTTTGGTAATCCCCTTAGTGTGAAACCCACATTTTGGGGGAGTGCGAAAAACTAGCCCCTACCCTTTGGGCTCTTGATTTTTAAATTTTTTTACTTTTTTTTATGCTTTAGCGCGGATGGAGTTTTTGTTTTTTCCTTTTTATACGCCAAGGGGGATCTTTTTATGCCATTTGAGTCACTTTTTATAAAGTGGCTCTTTTGGGATTTTTACCCTCATATCGAGACCCTTTTTAACAGTTTTATTAAAATTTTAAAAACCATGTTGTTTTGTTTTTTTAAAACGTATTAAAAATTTTAACGGGGTTGTGTCTTTTAACGGTTTTTTTTTAAAATATGTTTTTTTTATTGGAGGGGAAACATTTTTAGTTTTTTTTTAGAAGGTTATCACTTAATTTATCCCAAGAGCCCTTTTGACACCCCTTTTTGGAGTGTTCAGAGGGGTTGAATGTTTTTTTCTTTTTTCCCCAGGGGATTTTTTTTTTGTTTTTAATTATTTCGGGGCCCTAAACCTAGATGTGCCCCGATGGGCCCCTTTAAACAATAATAATAAAAATGTTATTTTACACGTGTTTTTTAAAATACAGAACTTTTTTTTTGAATTGGGTTTAAAGTCAGATCCATTTTTAGAAAATTCAAATGTGGAAAAAGTTTTAATTATACAGTGTTCAATGTTGAAGGGAGCTCTGTGAAGTATTATTGAAATTTTTCGGGCCTTTAAAGGGAAGAGGGCATTAGGGTGGGAAATAGAAACCAAATCAAATTCTCCCGCCGTTTAGGAAGATGCCATTGGATAGGAAAATTGGACAAAGGTCTATATTCTTTTAAAAAAGGAATGGTTACTTTTGGGAGGGGACATTGAAAAATAGTCTACAGGTGTTAGGGGAGATTAATTTGTGTAGTGATTTTTAACAACTACTATAGCCATTGAGGGAGGGGGTTAGGATAATAAAATGACAATAGTCTAAATTCTTTTAAAATAAAGGAGCAAAGGTTAGTGATATTGAGAAAATCTACAACCGTTAGGGGAAAAAAAAAAAAGGGCCTTTAAATGACTTTATTTGGGCAATATTTTATAGCCTTAGAAAAAAAAGGGGGCATTAGGGGTGGGAAATTTAACAAGAGCCAACATGCCTTTTAGAAGTTTGAAAGCCAAGGTAGGGGGGTAATATGAAAAAAGTTTAAAAATTTTTTGAAAAATTTGGGGTTTTGGGGTGGGGGTTTTAAAAGTCAAAACCCTTTTAGGGGTAGATTTTTGGTTGGGGGTAGTGATATTTACATTGGTTTTTAACGGTTGTAAAAATTCTGAGTAAATTTTGGGTATAAAGAAAAAATTACCCCCCCAAAAATAAAAATTTAAATCCTTTAACCAAAATATAAAATTTTCCTTTTTTCACCTTGGCCCTTTTTTTTCCCGCTAAGGGTCCCCTACAAAATTTTTTTAAAATTTTACTTTTTATTTAAAATTCCCCATCCCCCCTTTTCCCCATTTAAAAAATTTAAATTTGCTTCCAAACTTCAAATTCCTTTTGGAAGGAATAAAAATTTTTAATCCCCCAAAAATTTTTGGAATTTTTATAAAAAAACCTTAAAGGGTAAAATTTTAATTCCCTTTTTGGGTTTAAAAAAATTCCCCCAAGGCCCCCAAAAGATAAAAAATAAACAAAAATTAAAAGCGTTTTAAAAACCCCCATTTCCCCAAAAACAATAATTTATTTTTCCCCGGGTTTAAATTTTTTAAGAAAAGGGAAATTTAAAAAAAAATTTTAAAGGGGCCCCCCCAACCCTTTACCCAAAATTTTTTTAAAAAAATTGAATATTTAAACCCCATAATCTATTATCCCTTTTTTTAAAACCCCAATTGGGTAACAAAAAAGGGCAAATTTTCATAATTCCAACCCCAAATATTTAAAATTTATTTTAAATTTTAAACCCCCTTTGTGCCCCCCTCCCTAGACAAACTTTAAAAAACGTAATTGTTTTTTTTTTAAAAAACAAAAAATTTTCCAAAAAATTAAATTTGTTTTTTTTTAAATGGGTGTGAATTTTGGGGCCCTTTCCATTTTTTGTATTTTGGGGGGGGGTTTAATGGGGCGCACCTTTCCCCAACAGGGCCCCTTTTTTTGAAAAGTAAGAGAAGTTTTTTTTAATGTGCCCCTCCTTTCCCAAAAGTTTTTAATTTAGTTTATGAATTCCCCTTAACCGGTTTTTATAGTATAGTTAAATTTAAAAGTAAAAGTTTTTTTTCCCCTAAAGGGGACGAAAGGGGGAAACAAATTTTAAGGAAAAGTTAGGGAGAAAGATTGGATGGGTCCTGGGAAAATCGTCCCCCAACTTTTTTGGTTTGACCCAAAAAAACCAGCCTCTAACCTCTCAATGTTTTCCCCTTATAAAGGAAAAAATTTTTTTTTAAATTTGGGCCCCCAGCCCCCATACTGGAAAAATTTTGAATTAAATAATTTAAAATATAAAGACCCGGGTAACTCCCCTCCCCCCAAAATTGTGCAACCCAGCTCCGAAAATAAAGGGGGGCCTTGATTTTTTATGATCCCACAAAAAAGGTCCAATTATTTTTAAAAAACCAAAAAATTTCCCCCCAAAGAATTGGGGCCCCCCAATAGGGTTAAAGTTGGAAAAGAAAAAAGGTATTTTTTTTATATTCCCCCTAAGCCCAAACCCCCCAAAAATTATTTAAAAATTTTATTTTCCGATTTTTAAAAGAAAACCTATTTAAACCCAAAAATTTTTTAACCCCCCCCCTTTTCAAAACCCCCTTTCCCACCACTAAAAAACCCCCATATACCCAACCAAAATTTTAGTGCTAATTCCCCAATAAAAAAATAAACCCCCAAACCGCCTTATATTGGGAAAGACCCCAAACTTTTGGGTTTAACCCCCCTTTCCGACAACCCGCATACCCCCTTTTTAGATTTTAAAAAACCCCCCCAAAAGGGGGCTTTCCTCCTTCCCCCCAAATTTCCCCCTTCCCCTTTGTGTAAAAATTTTGTTTTTAAACCCTAAAAGTACCCCCAAAACCCCTGCGAGGAACGGGAAAACCTTAATCCCCAAAAACCCCAAACCCCTTTGATTTACATTCACATTTTTTTCATGTCTCAAAACCACGCGTAATTTTTCTTTTTCTTGAGCCCTTCTCCTTTAGATTAAAAAATTTTGATTGCCAGGTAAACAAAACAAACAAAAATATAAGGTTGTAACTAAAGGTTTTATGGGGGAAAAGGGATTTCATTGTTATTTAAAGGGCTGCCATCAGGGGGACGAAAAAAAATTAAACTTTTTAAAATTCCCGCCACCTTTCATAACACATAAATTTAAAGGAGGGGGATATTGTTTAAAATTTGTTTAGAAATATTTTTTTGGTTTTAAAAAAAAGGGCCCCCAAAGGGAAATAATGAAGCAAAACATTAAAAAATGAAAATAATAAAGCGAAATTAGAAGATGTATACAAAATTTAAATAAATTATTAATAAAATTAACAAACTTATTTGCGATTAAGTTGATTTTTTTAAAAAAATATTGGGGAAAATTTTTTAAATTTTTTTTTTTTATAAGTTTAAACAATTGTGGACTGATTAACAAAAAAGTGGTAAGAACCAATAAAAAATTAAATAAGATAAAAAAAATTTTAAAAATTAGATATTGTTGCTTTTATAAAAAAAGGTGAAATTTTATGGACGGGAAAAATATAGATAAAATATATTATTTTTAAATTTTATCAAAGGGGGGGAATTAAATTTAAAAAAAAGGGTAAAAGAATCTAGGGGTTATTAATCTTCTTAAATTTTTGGTTCCAATAACAAGAAGGGGTTAAAAATTGAGGTTTACTTTTTTTTTTTTCCATGTTGAAAAAGTTTTTAATTTTTGATAATTTTTTGGGTTTAAAATTTAAAAAAGAAAAATCTTTTTGAAATGTTTTTGGCTTTTCAGAAGGGCCGTTTTTATGTTTAGTTTTTTCCCAAATGCCCCCTTAAAATCCCAAAAATGAAAATCAAAGTAATATCTAAGAATTGACATTGAATGGTAAGTTTGTTTTACATAGGCCTGATCGAAGTATTTTTTTCTTTTCGATTTTCTGAACATATTAAATTTAAATTAAATACAATAGATCAAATCCAAATTTGCCCAAAATTCCCAAAACCTTTTCCCGGGAAAACACCTTTAAAACCCAAATTTGTAAGGTTTTTGGGGGAAACTTTTAAAAAATCCTTTTCCCCAAAAAGGGCTAGAATGATATTTTGTTAAAACCAAAAACCTTTTTCAAATAGCCTTTTAAAAAGAACATTAATTATTTTAGGGACCCAAAAAACATAAATTTATTTAACTCTTTAAAACCTTTGAATAATACCCGACTAAAATGCTTGCTAACGCCAAAATGTCCCTGGTTTTATTAGTAGTCAAACCCCCCTTGAATATACAGATTTATGATTTTTAATTTTGAGGGGTAATATTCAAATTTCGAATTAAATTGTCGTTTTATGTAATTTTAAAATTTTAAATCATTTCGAGTCATAGGTCATCCAAATTAAAAATTATTTTTTTCATTTTTAAATTTGAAATGTAAAAAAAATAAAGTAAAAGTAATAAGGGCCCTCTAATTTGTAAACCAAAGATCATGGCCCGCCCCTTTGGTTTCGGGAAATTAGTCCAATGAAGAGTTAGTAATGCGAGTTTTTACCCCTTTAAATAAAAATTTAAAGGATTTAAATGATTGTTTGTATGTACTTTGTGTGATTATTTTTCTTTGTTAGTTTTTTGTAATTCGTGCTAAAAACATTTGTATAATGTAAGTTATTATAAAAATCGCGATAGTTGCAAAAATCACTCCCAATACAGCCGCCCCGGGTTTCGAGCTCGAAACGCCCCCCATCGGCCCAAACCCAAACTAAAAAATCTAAGTCAAATTTTGGGGTGACCCCAAAAAAGAAATAGATAATAATATAAAATTTTTTGTAGGGTTTTTATTAAATAAAAGGTTTTAAAAAGCCATTTTTCCCCGAGCCAAGAATTTTGAAATAAAAAAAAATTTTTAGTTTTTTAAAATTACAGTTAGGAAAATAAAAATTTAAAAATTTAGGTTTTAAATGCAAAATATTTATTTGTATCAAATTTTTTGTTTCGTACTTGCTTAAAAATATTTCAATAAAAAATTTTAACAACATTATATGCGTTATTTTTTAAGTTAAAAAAAAATCCCAAAACCCCTTGTTTTTTCAAATCTCCAACAAAAAATTATTTTTTACAAATTTACCCAAAAATGCATATTCGTTTCCCCGGAAATGGTTGAAATAAACCATAAATTCAATTTGGTTTTAAATTTGTTTTTACTATCTTGTACTAAACCCTTTTTTTTATTAAAAAAAAAAGTTTTTGACTTTAGGGCGACCAAATTTTTATTATCTTCCTCCTGCCCGAAACGTTCCCGGGGTTTTTTTGGAACTGTCTAAGCTGCCGGGGAAATACAAGAAACGGATCCCAAAAAGTCGAGGTTTTGAAACTACAAGGTTTAGACAGTTGCTTACTCTAAATGTACCTACTTACATGCAATTTGGGTTTAAAAATAATTTAAAAAAAACCTGTAAAAATTAATTTACAGACAAAACGAAAAACCCCTTGTAAAAACGTCACAGATCGTAAAAGAAGGAATCACAGTTCAATTAATTTAAAAATTTGATTAAAAACAAAAAAAATTTCAGGAAATTTAGGGGTGGGCCCCTTTAAAATTATTCTTTTAATGCAATAAAAATTTTCTAAAGGGGTTTTGGGTTTTTTTGGTTTCAGAGTCATTTTTTAAATGATAATTTTTAAAACCGAGTTTGATTTTGAGTTTTTTAAAAGCGTGGGTATTTAATTTGAATTCCCGTTAAAATTAAAATCTTTTTTTTACTACTTAGCTGAATAACAATTTCCCCCCGGGGTTTAATAACACAAGTAAATTTTTTTGCATAGAAAATTTGGGTTTTTCATATGTAGCTTACGTTCCCCAAAATCCATCACCCAAAATAAGCCCTTTAACGCTGAAGGAAGAAGGGTCTGAAACATGGGGGTGAAACTTTGATAATCAAAGTAGAGTAACGGGGGCCCCAAGGGGCAGGGTGTCTCGGCTCAATTTTCCCTTGTTCATTTTGTCTTGTTTAAATAATTTTAAAATTAAAAAATAATGTAGTAACAAGGTTTTTTAAGGGAAGGGTTATTGATAATCACTTTTTAAAAATAAAATTTCGAAACTTTCCCCATTAAAAATTTTAGTAATAATTGAAAATCGAAAATTTTTAAATTTTTTTTTAGCACGTAATTTATGGGGTGCCGATTGCAAAAAACCCTTTGGGGGTGGGGGGATTTAAAGGGCCCGGGATTCAGCTTCCCTGGAGGTTAATTTCCAGATACACCCATTCTTCAAAAAAAAACGCAGCCTAAAGGGATTGAAATTTTTTTTTAAAGCAAATTTTTAAATGTATTTATTGTGTAATCCGCAAAATTTTTGTTTCTTTTCCCCCCAAAAAAAGCAAAAACACAGGGTTTACCCAAAATTTTTTTTTTAAGTTATACTTCTTTAAACGCGTTAAAGAAAAAATGATGAAGTGAAATTTTAAAAGGGGCGCGCATCAATGTAAAAACAAAATAACAGGTTTTAAGTTAAAACTCTCATTAAGGAAAGAAAAAAAAAAGCTAACCCAAAAAAATATAAATAGAAACTTGGGTTTTTCGGCATGTTGGGACCCCTTTGTCGCTTCTGATCACTGTTTTCATATATTTTAATAAAAAATCCCCATGTTTTACTTATTATTTTCCCCCCATCAACAAAATTTTATTTTATAATTTACAAAATAGCTTTTGCCCCGGCTTTTTCTCGTTTTTTTGGGAAATTGATTATTTACCAAAAACGAAAAAATAAAATATGTATTTAAAGATTAATTTTAAAAAATTAAAGTTTTCGTTTTATTTACCATAACTTGACCCCAAAAAATCAAAAATAATGGCAAGTCCATACAAACTTTTACCCCCTTTTCATCCCCCCTTTTTAAAATAAAATTTCCAAAATTCCTGAAAAAACGTATTTATTTGGTTTTACTTAATAACCGAAATACAAAATTTTGTTTAAGTTTAAAATTCCCAAAAAGAAAGGACTTTCAAACATATTATAAAATTTTTTTATCACCCCTATTTTTACCCCCCGGGTGGAAATTCCCCTAAGATTTCCTTTTTAGGGGTGCCTAAAAACAAAATGTTTACAGTCCGAATTTAATGCTTGTACCTTGGGTGTTTGCGCTCGCGTTTAAAGAATCCCGTATCCCGTCAGTTTAGGCAAAGTTTTTTTATAAGTAAAGAAAAGTGATTGACCTTGCTTTTGAGGTGTGGAAAAAGATTTTTGTTTAAACAGCTGAATAATGAACACGTTTTGGGGACCTCTGGAATGTTTTTAATGTTTTATTTTTTAACCGTTTGCAATATTAACCGCTAGGTCTAAAAATTTTAAAGGGTTTCCCTGGGGTAAGTGGTTATCCAACTGCTTTACAAGCAGAAATTTTCCAGTTCAATCCGGACGGAATTTAAATCAAATTTTTTAAATTTTATTATTTATTTTATTTATTTTAAAAGTAAAATCATATATTTTAGCTTTTTAAAGAAATTAAAAAAAATTTTTTTTAAAAATTTTAAAGGAAATTTAAATTTGAGGGCCCAAAAAATTTTAATTTAATATTCATTTTATTGTAAATAAATTTCAAAAAATTAATTTTTTTCCAAAAGTAATTTAAAACCACTGATTATTTTAAAAAGAAAAATTTATAAAATAAATCATCCATATTGTTGGGAAAATTTTAAAATAAGAACTAATCAGTACGTCCCTGAATTTTAATTGGGCGAACTACTTTTCACTTTATTTAAAAGATTACCAAACCCCTTTCCCTTCCCCCTCTGACAAGACGTGTATTAAAAACATCTTGTGAATGTGGGAATGCCAGGCCCCACCGTGGTTCGGATTCCAAAGTTAAACTGTTAGGTTTCCCCCATTTCCTTTTACAAAAAACCCCACCCCTTTAAAATTAGCTAATTGTTTACCAAAGGGAGTAAGAGGCTTTCAAAAAATAAAATAAAATAATTAAAAAAAAGTCAGCCCGAGAGTGTGACCTTTAGAAAGGGGGGGAGCAGATAGATAGCCCTTTAGGTTTTGGTTTTTCCCCCCAAATCTTTAGGCGCCGTGGCTTTGTTGGTTAAAGCGCCATGGCTATAAAAAAAAGAGATCGAAAATTCCGAATTTAATCCGGAGTCCCCCCTTTTGGTTTACCTCCCAAATTTTTTTTTGATTATTTCATCAATTTGAGTTTGTGTCCCTTTTAATCAAATATAATAAAACACTTTTATTCCCCTTTTCTAAGACAGTTTTTTTTTTGCAATGTTTTTTATATTTAAAAAAAGTAATTGAAAATTTGTATAGTCACAATTTAAAAAAAGAATTAAACCCCCTTTAAAAAAATTTTTTTTCGCCCAATTTTCACCCCCTTTGGGGTTTTAAAGAAAAACCCCACACAAAGAATTATTATAAAATTAGCTATTATTAAAAAAAAAAAATTGTATTTAAATTACTTTAATGGGCTGAAAAAAAATTTAAATTTTTTTGCCGGACGGTTTTGGGTTGGTTTTAAAAAATTTTTTTATTGGCATTATTTTGGCATTTTTCAAGGGACGCTTTGCCGTGACGTTTATGACCACTCAAGATGGATTCCAATGTTGGGTGAACTTTAAAGTGTTATTCAGCGAGTTTTAAAAAATGTATAAATTTAAAAGAAAACTAGTAATTGCAAATAAATTTTATAAATATTTTTAAAAAATGTCAAATTTAAAAATTTATTTTAGTTTTTTTAAAAACTTTTATTTATTGGGAGAAAGCATTTTTTTTTATAATTCTCCCAAATTAGATGATTTTTCTTAGTCCCGATAATGTCTTGTAGGACTCTTTTGCCAGGATAAAATTAAAAGAAGGGCCGCGGAAGGAAAACATCAAATCTAAGGATAGGAAAAAAAGAAAAAGCTAATTTTTTAAAAAAAACCCCTCATGTTTTTGAGAGCCCAAAAAGGTTTTAGTAAACTCGTCCAAAAGAAGAGGGAAGTGACATAAGCAGGGTGAAAACTTAAAAAGGCTTCGCAGAGTGGAAAATTTTTCCCTTTTAATTTTTTTTCTCTCTCTCTCTATTTCCCTCAAAAAGTAGGGAAAAAATCGTTAAATTTGCGATACTTTAGGTATTTGAATAAGAAAAAACCGAAAACCCGCAGTCGTTTCAATTTACTCAAAGATATATTACAAGTATCTTTTTTCCCTTTGTTAGGTTTGTCCCAGATAGTGTTGCCCCCGCTTTGCTCGCGTGGAAGGGTTTATTAAAATACAAAACGGAAAAAATACATAAATTTTTTTTAAAGATTTTTTTTTAAAAAATTACGGGTTTCGTTGATGACCAAAACTTGAAACCCCAGATCAAAAAAAAGCAAGTCCGATCCCAAATTTCAAACCCCCCTTTTCCCCTCCCCTTTTTAAATAAAATTTTCCAAAAACCCCCGAAAAAAAACGTATTTAAATTTTTTTTACGTCCAAAAACCCAAATAAAAAAATTTTGTTTATGTTAAATTTCAAAATTTCAGACTTTCAAAACATATTAACATACAAAATTAACATCCCCTATTTTGAACCCCCTTTGGGGGGGAAATTTTTTTTTTATCCTTTCTTAGGGGGGTGCCTTTCAAAACAAAATGAATATCAGTCCGAAAATTTTAAAGCTTGTACCTTGATAGTTTGCGCTCGGGGGATGATGAATCAGTCCAGTCATCAGTCAGTCAATCAGGACAAGTTAATTTTTTAAAAATTTTCGATGTACCCCCCACATAATTTTAAATTTCCCAAAAAAAAAACACACAAACCAAAAAGTAATTTTTTAAAAAGTATTATAAAAAAGGAAAGGTTTATTTTTTTTGTTTTTTTGTTTTTTTTGGGGGGGTAATGGATAAACTCAAAAAAAAACTCGACCCTTTTTTTAAAAAATTTTTTCAACCCAAAAAAAACCTACATTTTTCACGAGTAAAAGGCAAAATTTTTTTTTTGAAAATTTTTTTTTAAATTTTAATTTAAAAAAGTCGAAGTATATTAAAAATGTCGTTGGGAAAAAAAAAGGGTTTTTTAGGGGAAAGTGGGTTTGGGAAGGGGGCGGGGGAAAAGGAAAGAGAAATAGATGTATTGAAAGAGGGAAAGCAAAATAAAAGAATAAAAAAAAGTTTTGGGAAACGAGGGGAGTAAAAAAAAGAAGGAAGGAAAGCTGAAAAATTAATTTGATTTTAACAAATTTTGTTTGATTTGGGGGTATACACAATTCCCCTTTTTCCTTTTAGAGGCCCAAAACCCAAATTTTAAAAGGGAAGGGGGAGGAAAATAAGAGGGAGGGATTAGGAAAAAAGGGGGGGGCTATACAGTGTTAGTAGGACTGCATTTTCAAAAAAAAATAAGAAAAATAAAAAATTTTTTTTTATATTGAATGATGGATGATTTTGGGAAAAATATCGCAGGACGGGGTTATTGAAATAATTTTAAAATATAGTTTTAAAAAATTAAAACAAAAAAACAGTCCCCTTCAAATCAAAAAAAAATTCCCATAAAAGACGTTTCAAAAGAGCCTGTCCTCAATTTCAGTAAAAAATTTTATTCTATCTAAGTTGGGGGGGGGAAAGTATTTCCACTTTATTTTTAAATAGTAGACCTATAATAAAGTTTGGGTGTGGGACGTCAGACTTGGGAAGGGAAACTTGAAATTAACTTTCCAAATCAAATTAAAAAGGGAGCCATTTATTGCATGTTTTTTAAAGGTTTTATGCTTTAATGGTTTGAAAATTCAATGAGAATCACCCGAATCGTGAATCTAAAACAAATTTGTGATTTGGTTAAAACGAAAAGGGGGTAAAGGGACGGAGTAGAAACGTTTCTCCACCTTAAAAAACAGGCCCTTTCTCCAATTACAGTTTTTTTGACTTTTAAAAAAAAAACAAAAGAACAGAAACTTAAAGGGCCCTTTTCTTGTCGAGTGGTGGGGTTTGGGTGAATCCCCCCTGGGAACCCGTAAATGGGGCTATCTTTCAGGACGGGTTTTCCAAAATTTAAAACGTTTTGGAAAAAGTCAGGGCCCCCCGAACCCCCTGAAAAAAAATTTTTTTGATAATAAATTTTAACAAACCCAATTTAAGATAAAGGAAAAAGGGTGTTTTATTAGGGGGGGTTTTATTTTCTTTTTTTTTGTTGTGAAACCGCATTTTTATTTAATTTAAAGTATAAATTTTTAATATTTGATCATGGTTTAAAATTTTAAAAGTGGGATAATTTTAGAAGCTAAAAATTTTAATAAATATTAAAACCAAAAAATGAATTTTAAAAAAAAAGTATATTTTTTTCCTTTTTTAAAAAAAAATTTAAGGTTTTCAAAATTAATAATTTTTAAAAAGACGTGTCAAAATAATATTTTAAAATGACTTTTCGGCCCTTTTACTACAAAATTTAAACCAAATCCACTTGTTTACATCAAGAGAAAAAACTATCCCTTTAAACTTTCCCAACCAAAAACGGTCTTTTGGGAGGGGCCCATTGGGCACATTATTTTTAAATTTTCTTTAGAAAAGAAACCGTGAGAATGTCCGGGGGTTTTTTTAATCAAGGGCACGGTTACTTTAAATTCACCGGGGCAACAATCAAAACAAGTGTTGGGAATTTAATTAAAGTCCACCATTTTGGGATTTTCAGCTCCTTTCCCCCCCAAAAAATTAAAATAAGAGTGGTATTTACAACAGTTTACAGTTTTTTTAACATATTTTTTTTGGTTTTTTTTTTCCAAAATGGGAAGGGGAAAAATCTTTTAAACTAGGAAACTCAATGAAAGGCTCATACCAAAGCGGGGTTGTCTCAGTGCAAAGGGAAAATCAACTGACGTGCTCGGGACTCATGCGGGTTTTTCTCAGGGGGGAGGAAACCCCAATGACGTGCCGGTACTATGCTTTGGGTTTTCTCCCGTGGGTAGGGAAAATCAATGGGCGTGCTCAGTTTCTCATGCGGATTGTCCAGTTTCTAGGGAACCAAATTTACTGCTGGTAAATTTATGCTGGATTGTCTCGTGCTTGGAAAAAAACCCAAATGACCCTGCTCAGTACTTTTGCTGATTGTCCCCAGTGCAAAGGGAAAATCAAAATGACGTGTCATCCCCATGCTGGTTTTTCCGTGCTAGGAAAAATCAACTGACTGCTCGGTTTTTTTAGTGGATTGTCTCATGCTAGGAAAATTTAACTGACGTGCTCGGTACTCATGCCGGATTGTCTAAATGCTAGGAAAACCCCAAATACGTGCTCAGTACCATGCTGGGGTTGTCCCCAGTGCTAGGAAATCAATGACTTTCTCGGGATCATGCTGGGTTTTCCCCCAGTTTCTAGGAAAAAATCAACTACTGCCGGTACTCATGCCCGGATTGTCTCCGTGCTAGGAAAATCCCAAATGGGCGTTTCTCAGTACTCATGCCGGATTGTCTCAGTGCTAGGAAACTCAATGACGTGCTCGGTAACCCTGCTGGAAATTTTCTCAGGCAAAGGGGAAAAATCAAAATTTACTTTCTCAGTAAATCATGCTGGATTGTCGCAGTGCTAGAAACTCAACTGGGCGTGCTCAGTACTCATGCTTGGGTTGTCTCAGTGCAGGAAAAAACCCAAATGACTGCCGGTATCATGAGGATTGTCTCAGTGGGAGGAAACTCAACGACTTTCTCGGTAAATCATGGGGATTGTCTCAGGCTAGGAAAAATCAAAAGAAGTGCTCAGTACTCTTCTGGGTTTTCGCAGTGCTAGGAAACTCAACTGGGCTTTTCCCCTTATCATGCTGGATTGTCTCAGTGCTAAAACTCAACTGACGGGGGCTCGGTTACTATGCTGGATTGGGGCTCAGTGCAAGGAAAAATCAACTGCGTGCTCGGTAACTCATTGGATTGTCTCAGTGCTAGGAAACTCAAATGACGTGCTGGTACTCATGCGGATTTTCCCCAGTGAGGAAAATCAAAATGACGTGCCGGTTTCTCATGCGGATTTTCGCAGTTGGGTAGGAAACTCAAAAAACGTGCTCAGATCTCAGGCGTAGGTTTAAATAACGCGCTGTCCTCCCAAGGGGCGGTTTAAATTTAGGGTCTGAAACTAGGGTTGGGGGAAAATGGGGGTGAAATTTTTTTTGAATGTTTTTCCCTTTTCCCCTTTTTTTCCACTATCGTATACTTTCCCAAAGGGCAAAGTGTTTTAAAATTTTTTTAAACGATTTTTATACCCAAAACCAAAAAAGTTCTAAAAAAAAATTGGGAAAAACCAAATTATCCCAAAAAGCCACCATCTAGTCCTTTCAATAATTTTTTTTTGAAAATAGTGAATTCCCAAATTAAAATGAGGGGATGAAGTGTTACCACATATGTTTTTAATTTTAAAAGAGGGTAAAACCCTTAAAAATTAAAAGATTGTATAAAAAACTAAAGATTTCAATATTTTTTTAAGGAAGAGATTTAAATCAAAATTTTAATTTAAAAAAAAATTTCCATATAATAATTTTTAAAAATGTTCAGAAAATTTTTGGTTTTTAGAGAAAAAAATTTCGTTTTTTGGAATATCAAAAAATTTTTTCGCCAAAATTTTGGGGGAAAAATAAAATTTAATGGGGGCCCCGGGACAGACAGAAAGACCCTTTTTCCCCTGTTTTTTCCCAAAAAATGGGAAAAACAACCCAAAAAAATCGTTGGTTTTATTGAAACTAAATAAATATACAAGTTTTCAGAACCTTTAATTTAAAATTAAAATCATCTTATTCTAAAATTGAAAATAATTTTTATTTATTTTCCCAATACCTATTTTTTAAAACCATATATTTTCCTAAAAAAAATTTTAAAAATTTTTGGTTTAAAAAATATGTTACTTTTTAAAAATTTATTTAATTTTTTTAGGCCCTTTCAAAAATTCAAAATAAATAAATTTTTTAACTCTAATAGTTTTCGTTGTTTTTATCAAAATTGGGTTTAAAATCCGGGTTTTTGTTAAAAACCCCTAAGCATTTTATGTGTACAATTTGTAAACGTTTATATTGTTTGAATATTTAAAAAAATTTTCCCGGATATAAATTTTTTAACAAAAACTATATGATTTTCCAAAAAAATTCTTCTAAACCAACCTTAACTTTATTTGGGTAATTAAATTTCCAAAAAACTTCCCAAATTTTTAAAATTTCTCCCCCCCCTAGGTACCAGATTTCAAAAACTCGGCAAAATGGTTCGGCTTTTTCGCCAAAAAACAAGACCCAAAAAGAAAAGAATCGAAAAAAAACCCCTTTTTTGTTTCGGGAAAAAATATAAAACCAAAAAAACACGTAATCTTTTGAGGTTTTAAAAAAATACCATTACCAAAAGTAATCTCTTTATGTTTATGAGAATAATTTAAAAATTATACAGCTTTTAACAGTTTCTTTTAAAAATTTTAATTGAAGTGAAGAAAATAATAACCGCACCTCCCCCTGTGACCCCAAAAGGTTAAATGTGCCCCAACGCCCAAACAATAAAAATGGAAAATTTTTGTAGCAAATATACATAAACTTTTTCTTAATTAGAAAAATTTTTTTTTCCCCGATCACTACATAGCTTTGTTATCCAAAAATAAATTTAGTTTAAATTTAATTATTTAATAAAACATACAAATAAAAATTAAAGGAAACCCTTTAAAAACCCCTCCTTCCGTTTTAAAACATATCGTCTTCTTTTTGGTTTTAAAAATTTTCCAGGGCTTTAAAAGAGATAACGATTCGAGTTTTGAAAAAAAATTTATTTTGGAAAATTTTGTTAAAATGGCTAAAAATTTTTTATTAACAATTTTTATATTTTTAAAAGAAAAAGGGAATTTTGTTTGTAAAACCCTTTTAAAAGATGTTCAAATTGTTGGTGAAATTTTAAAAATGAATGATTTTTTAAAGAAGGGTTTAATTATAAAATTTGGGATAAATTTTGGTTTTTAAAAAATTTTTCGATTTTGGAAAAAAAATTTTTTTTTAAGATAATTTTAAAAAAAATTTTATTTTTATAGGGTAAATTTTTTAAATTTGGGGAAAAAAAAAAAAGTTTTCCTTGGGGAATTTTAAAAAATTTTTTAAAGGCTTGGGTTTTAGGAAAGGGGTTGTTGGTTTAAAAATTTTTAAAAAAAGAAAAAAGCGATACGTAATATAATATTTTTTATCCAAGATATTACGAAAATTTCACATACGAGGCTAAAAGAAAAAAAAGATACTAAAGAATTTAATTTTAAAAAAATATATCTACCAAAACATTCAAGGTAATTTTTTTAAAGGGTAAAAAGCATTTAGTTCTGTAAGGGAAATTTACACATGGGAAACTTTTAATTTTATTGGTACTTTATCATGAAATTTTAAATTTAAAGGGTTTAAATGAAAAAAGTAAATTTTCCCGGAAGTCCCAAAATTTCTAATACCCCCTTTTCATTAAACTACATGAAAATTTTAAGTGCTAGATTGTTTATTTCTTTTTTAAAAGTGATAGATTTTGGGCTACTCTACCCGCCATTATTTGTACTTAAAATTAAAAACAAACCAGGTGAAACCCGGCGGTCTAGGGGGGAAGGGGTCAGACTTCTGTGCTGGGGGGCCGGGGGTTTAATCCTCGGTCTCGCACAGGGTTTTTTCTGATTACCAAAAACCCCCCCTTTACCCCTGACAAGACATCTTGTGAAGGGGGAAAAACCAGGCCCCCCACCGTGGTTCGGGGTTCCCCTGTTTTAAATATAGGTCCTTATTTCATCTCACAATCACCCCACCATTACACATTAGCGTAAGGGGCGGGATAACCCCCCCCGGGTTTTGTTAAAAAAGCGGTGCAAAAAATAATAATAAAACATAATAATAAAAAAAAATAATAATAAAAACAAAAATCCAAATAATTTATACCCCCTTTTTTAAAAACAAAAACAATCTTAAACAAAACCAATTTTTCCAACAATTAAAAATTTCAAAAAAACCCAATTTTTTAACAAAAAAAACAAAAAAAATTTTTTTCATTTTCCAAAAAAAAAACAAAAAAACCAAATTTAATTTTTATTTTAAAAAATTTAAATTTTTTTAAAATTTTTCCAAACCCCCAATTTTTTTTTAATTAACCCCTAAAAATTTTATAAAATTTCCCCTAAAAAACAAAAAAAGAAAAAAATTCCGGTTCCCCAAAATTAACAAAAATTTAATTTTAAAAAAACCAAAAATAAATTTTCTCGGGTTAGGAGTATATTTTTTAAAATTGAAAACAAAATTTTTAAAATTTTTTTGGTTAAAAATTTTAAAATTTTTCAAGATAAAAGTTTCCTTTAAAAAATTTTTTAAAACCCCGTCCCAAAATTAATTTAAAAAAACAGACACCCACTTTTAACCATATAAATTTTTTTCGGGGTTTCACCCCAAAACAAAAAATCCCCCAAAAAAAAAACCCCCAAAATTTTCCCCTTCCCTCCCTTACCCCCCTTTTTAAATTTTCCCCCCCAAAACCCAAAACCCCCCCCCCCCCAAAAAATTAATTCAAAAAATTTAAAAATCTCCCTCAAACCAAAAACTCCCCCCCAACCAAACTTCCCCAAAACCCCCAAAACCCCCCAAAAAATTTCCTTCCCAAACAAAAAAAAACCTTTAAAAAAAACCCTAAAGGGGGGGAAAATTTTAAAAAAAGAAAAATTAGGGTATTGGTTTGTACCCCCAATTTCCCCTTCCAAACCCAAAAGAAAAATTTTTAAAAACCGGGCCCCAAAAACCTGGCAAAAAATAAGACCCCCTTTTTTTCAAAAGGCAGGCCCCTATTTTAAAATTTACTCGGGGGGTTTTCCCAAATTTTTTAAGTATTTTAAAAATCTTATCTTTTATATCATGTTTTTAAAAAAAGGGTTTTATGGGGGTTCCCTTTAGATTCCCCCTTATTTAATATCCAGAAAATATTTTTTCTCCCTAATTTTTTTAAAAAGCTTGGGGTTAAAATTTTTAAAAAATTTTAATCTCTATTTACCAACCCTCCATAAGTTTAAATGCCAAATTTGTTAAGGTAAAAAAAGTTTTTTTTAGGTTTTAAGGGAAAAATTTTTTTTAATGTCTTTATTATTTTTCAAAAACCTTTTCATGAGGAATAAACCAAATTTTCCCCTTTCTAAAATTTTAAAATTTGCCTTTTTCAAATTTTTTAAAAACCCCCCTTTTTAATGAATTTGGTTAACAAAATTTTCCCAAAATAAAGGGCTTTTAAAAATTTGTAAGGTCTTTAAAAGTGAAAAAAAGCATAATTTTTTTTGGTAAATAAAAATTTTTTTCCCATTTTCCTTAAAATCAAAACCCAAAAGAAAAACAAAAGGGGAAAATAGGGTTTTGGAAAAATTTTTTTAGAAAAACAAAAGGGGTTAAAAAAAAATTAATTTTTAAAAAATCGAAAATAAGGGTTGGTTATAATTCAAACCCTTTTAAAAAAAAAAATGCTTTCTTTAAATTAATTACCAAACCCAAAAACAATAATTTACAACCTTGAAAAAATTCTTTGTTTGCTAATGGGAATTAATTTTAAATTTTTTTTTAAAAAAAATCTTCTTCCCCCAGCCCGCATATTTGCTTTACCAAAACGTTTTAAATTATAAAAATTTTCTTGGGTTTTAAAAAAACTAGACGTTGTATTTGGTAAAAGTTTTCGTAAATTTTAAAAATTTTTTAATAATTTGTAGCGCTAAGGGAGTTAAGGTATATTGTTTAAAGTGGCATGATTAAAAGGAAAACCCAAAACTGTTGTTCCCCTTTTTCTAAAAGGGCTTTGGGCTTAAATATGGCAAATATTTCCCTTCGGCTGTTTTTTTTTGGGGTTTTTTTAGTGTATTTTCCTTTTATTTTTAAATTAAAAAAAAGGGGTTTTTCAAAAGGAATTTTTTTTTTTTATAGATTTCTTCGAAAAAAAACGTTATTGTAAAATTAATAATTTTAAAACCTTCCTTTAATTTTGGGGAAATTAAAAAAATTAGCCGCGAAAAACAATTTTGGGTACCCCCCAAATTTTAAAAAAGGGGTTAAAAGAAAGGGGGGGGTCTGAATTAAAAAAAAGTTTTCGTTAAAACCCCCGGCCCGAACTAGTGGATTTTTAAAAAAATTTCATTTAAAAAAAACAAAAATAAAACCCCCCCATTTGACCCCCCCAATTTAATCCTTTATTTAAACTTCAGGCCAACCAAAGGGGGAAAAATTTTTTTTTAAAACCCTTCCTTCCCCGGGGTTTTTTTCCCCAAATCCCAAATAATAAAAATTTATTCTTGGAATTAAACCCGGGTTGAGTGAAAAAATATTAAAATTTTATTTGTGGTAGATATATCTGCCAGAGGGTTGTTTGGGGTGCCTAGGTTTTTAAAAGGAAAATTTTTTGAGGTGGTTTAATTCTTTTTAACATTTTATATTTAAAATTTATTGGAAAAGAGGTTTTTGAAAGGAAATGTTAAAAAAGGGTGTTGGGGGGGGGGTTTTTTATGGGAAAATTTTCCCCTGGGGGTTGAGTTAAGGGGGCCCAAAAAGGGATTACCTTTAAAAATTTTTTAAATTTTTTTGTTAAAAAAAGTTTTTATTAAAAAAAGGGGGGTGTTATTAATTTGGTTTAAAGGTTTCCCCCCTTTGTGGTGGGCTGGGGTTTTAATTTAAATAAACCCCAAAAAGGGGAAATTAAAGGTTTTTTGGGGGGTTTTGTGGGCCTTCCAACAAAAAATTTTTTGGAATTAAAATTGTTTTAAGAAAAAAATTTGGGGGTTGGGGTTTTATTAAACCCTTTATTTTAAAAAATTATTAAAGTAAATTTTTTTATTTTGAGTGTAATCGTTTAGTTGCACCGGGGGCACAAAACCTTTTAAAAATAAAAAAAAACCAAAAAGGTTTGGAATAACAATTTTTGAAAAAAGAAAAGGAAAATAAACAATCCCTAATAAAAATTTTAAATAAAAATTTTAAGGGGCTTTAATTATTTTTTTCCCAACTTCGTGGGGGGATTAACCAAATGGTCCTTTTTTAAAAAAATATTTTCCCGGAAGGGTTTTAGGAAATTTTTTTAATAACCAATCCCTTTGTTTAATGAAGCCCCGACAAAATTAAAAAAAATTGAAAAGGAAGGTTGGTTTAAGGGGAAGGGGTTCGAATTGCAAACCCCCGGGTTAAAATTGGGAAAAAAATTTTAAAATTTTATTTCCAAACCCTTTTACCCTTAAAAAAAACGGGAAAGTGGGTAAAGGCCCAAGTAAAAAATTGAGAAATTAGGGTTTTTTTTATTAAATAAAATTCCTAAGGGGAAAAAAAAAAAAAGGGAAATTTTGGGGTTGAAAAACCTGTAATTTTTAAAACCAGTAAAAAATTTTTTTAAAACCTTTTAATGGGGAAAAGGGGGGGGTTTGGTTAACCAAGGGGCCAAAAAACCCTTACAAAATTAAAAAAATATGGAACCCCCCGAATGGAAAATTAAATAGTGTTTTCTAAAGGGGAATTAAAATTTTTCTTTTCAAACCCCCAAAAACTTGGGTTTAAAAGCCGGGAAAAAAAACCCAACCTTTTTTCCTATTGAAACCCCCTTTCCCTTAAAAAGGGGCCCCCCATATTCAAAAAGTAAAACCCCCAAGGTTAAAAAAAATATCCTAGTTTCTGCCCTTTTATTTCCCCAAAACCTTTTGGGTTTTAAAAAAACTTACTTAATAACCCAAGTGTAAAAAGCCCCCAAAAAAGGGGTTAGTTTTAAAAAAAAATATATTATTAATTCAAATGGAAAAGGATATTTACCACCTTTAAAAGAATCAAAAAATTCCCGCAGGGAATTTTACTAAATTAAATTTTAAATTTTCTTTGGGGTTTACATCCCCAAGATCCAACCCTTGGGTTTGGCCCCCCGGTTTTTGTTAAAAAGGGTTTTTTTACCCCCCATTTTAAAAAATTACAACCAATTAAATTTTAAATTTTAAAAAATTTCCCAATTTCCCTTTTTAAACAAAAGGGAATTTGTTTTTTCAATCCCCCGAGTTTATTTGGTTCTAAAAAAAACTTTCCCCTGCCTTTTTAGGTAAATCTTTCCCAAACTTTTATTAGGGAAAATTTCCCAAAAATTAAATTTTATTTTTGGGAATTTATTTAATTTAAACCCCACTTTGGGGCCAAAGGGGCTTGGATTCCAGTTAAAACTGTAGGTTCCTTAATATCATACTCACATCTCCCTACCATTACGAATTAGAGTAAGTGCGTATAACAGAATGGGTAGTAAGACGCTGGTGCTAATAATATAATTAAAAATTACACAGGTTAAAAACCAACGTACTTGAATATACAAACATACGGGAATAGTCCGGGAAAGGGACGGCGTCCCATGGATTGAGCACCTGAAGGGTGACCAGTACTACCTTACTTAAATAAGAAAGAAATGACTGCCGCAACCGCGCCCGAGGGGCAAAGGCGGCTCACGTCCAGTGTACTCATAAAGAGAGTTACAAAATTAAATCTAAGAATCAACCACGGGCCAATCATGGATAGAACATGCGACCCATAGGTTAACACCCAACTCAAATATAGGCCATGACTTGTAAACCCAATTAGGCCTGAATCTGCGGCCTCCATATAACAAGAACTATCGCCTGCCCTGGCAAGTTACCACAATAAGGCACCTATGGGCACATAGTACGTGCCGTGGGATTAACATCCCAACGTGAGCCTGGCCAAGGACCAGTCTCTAGGGCGCGAGAGGCGCGCTACACCGCAAGTGTATAAGTACCTTGCTTTCCTAATAAGGGAGAGTCTACTCTCAGCCTATCCTATATAACTAGTCATACAATGATATCATAACCACGTCTCAGAATAGACACGTTATATTCCTCATCTCTATCTCTAATGATTAATTATACTAACTATCCTGCGAGGACATTGACTAAACCTAACAGTTGAGATTTAAACTTGGAGTTTACTCGAGAGATCAAGCCCTTGAATTAGGTTGGCCCTGCGACTTCCTTCTGTCCAAGGGACCCATTTCCCTTGACCGCAGGTCCGATGTAGATTATGTAGATTACGTAGACCAGATGTAAACGCGTGGCCTGTTAGCGTGGTGGAGGTTTCCCAATCGTCTCCTGACGTGTTCTGCCATTCTTCAAGCAAGCAGGCGAATATATAGTTGGCAGAGCCCACGTGGTGAATTGGTGCGTAGGAAGGGAAGGGGGATCTTCCCGGAGCTTCTAGGAGGCTAAGGGGGATCTTCCCGGAGCTTCTAGGAGGCTAAGGGGGATCTTCCCGGAGCTTCTAGGAGGCTAAGGGGGATCTTCCCGAAGCTTCTAGGAGGCTAAGGGGGATCTTCCCGGAGCTTCTAGGAGGCTAAGGGGGATCTTCCCGGAGCTTCTAGGAGGCTAAGGGGGATCTTCCCGAAGCTTCTAGGAGGCTAAGGGGGATCTTCCCGAAGCTACTAGACGGTCGAGGCACGCTGGTCGTAGTCCGCCATGAAGCAGTCAGTCGGTTTGAAATCGTGGTCGAAAGCGGAGCTCTCCTCGCTTTCTTTCTGTGTTGTGTTAATAGCTGGGGCACCGAACTCTGAGGTTGACTCGGCGCAATAGGTATGTAAACAGAGACATATATTATGGGCGAGGCATTTAACATTAGTTTGATATTGTTACTTTTGATAATATGCAGGCACTAACAGAATATACGTTCTTTTTCATTCGCTACTTTTGAACGGGGCTAAAGCAGTTTAGCCGTTACAATTTTAAAGATACACGAAGTTCACCTGTTTATATCACACATAATATCATGTTTGTTTAGTTGCTGCAACATATTTTTGTTTTAACTTAAGGCTAGGTGTTCTCTGTATTATTTTTTTTGTTAACGCCATATTTTATCTTTATCTTTTGTAAGTTTATTTAATCCATTCAAATTAATGTGTTACGTAATCTACTCTTAACGTTTTTTCTTTGAGTAAAAATATTGTAAGAGGATTATACACTCAACATTTCAAGCGTGTTAATATTTTATTTACAGTATGCAGTAAACATTTCATGCAGGCTATTTTTTTTTAAAGCGTGTAACATTTAATATATGCTTCGTATTGAATTTTCTTTAAATATTTTACGCGTGCTACATATTATAGGCATGTCCCACAAGCCTATTTTACTTTGGTACCATATTTTACGCGTGCTACTTATTTTGTACGTGTTATATATTTTATGCGTGTTACATATTTTATACATTCTCTATATATATTGCGCGTGCTACATATTATGCAGATATAACTTATATTATGTTTGTTTAATATTCGTTACCTCTTACGTGATTTAAACAATTTTGGTATTTATGCATTTAGATCTTTTGAGCATTTTAATTATTTTAAACGCGTTATATATAATAAAAATGCAGGTTGCGCATACAACATACCTTATGAATGTTTATTATTTAATAATTAACGTATTTTATTAGCTTTATACCCTAGCGAAGAAGTAGAGGTTAGTTGATTTACAAGTGTTGCACCAGAGGTTTTTTTAAAGATAGTATGGTAATCTACATAGACGGGGGTAGAATCCTAAAGAAATATGTGACACGTTATCAGCTAAATGTACCTATTATTATATAATAACTGTAAAAAAATAAACGTTGATAAACATCTTTCAAGGGGAGTTTTACCACTTTTTAATGTGTCTGTTTATGGTTTTAAGGATGGTATTGAACACTGCCGAAAGAAATGAAACAACTTTTTTTATTAAATTAATGATTCATTCTATGAAAATCAGTTCTAGTGCTAAGCTCTATAAAAGCAATCGTTATTTCTATAACGTCTTGGTAAATGAACGATTATTTAACAATTTAAACCTTTTTAAAACTGTGTATATCACAAAAAAAATATCCGTTCGATAAAGATTGGAGTTTGGTTGGATCCAATAAAAGAGTAGACGCCAGTTACGGTTGATTTGGAATCTAACCCAAATGGGAGATTTCAGTCGCTTTTTTTTGTGTGTGTGTATAAATTCCACCACCAAACTAATTGATTCTTTTGTTTGGTTTGGTTTGTGAGCTACGAAGGGAACAAGATGGGGCAATGTTTACCAAACCATGGAGCGTGTACCCTCAGGGGTATGGGAAGGCTTTCAGGGGGTGTTCAACATACATTAAAATAAATTAATAAAACTAAGGTGTAAGTCTTATACACAAATTAACGCAGGTTTTGACTTTTATAAGCCTTTCATTACCTCTGTTATGGGAAAATACCCTTCCCGACAAATTTGTTAGACACTTTTGCACTCGCTCATAGAAAATTCAGTATGAAAAGTAACAAGGAACCACCAAACTGTCTGAACTCCCCTATTATATGGGATTTCTACCAGATGGTACAGGCAAAACTAACCGGCCAAAGGGTTGAGTTCATGTCCAGCTTCGGTTGGATATAATTCACATCAAGCCTATCTTAGGTTAGTTGATTTAAGAAAAAAAATCAATAACAATTTTCGGTATGTTACTTGTGGTTTTTTGTAATGTCCCCCATATACTTGTGGCGCTACCACAGAGCGCTACTGGTCTATAGATTCAAGACCCTCAGATTGTGTCCTGGTCTTAAGGACGCTCTTCTTCTCAGTCTACGTGATCTTAATGCACACTTGGACTTTGATCATCAATAATTATCCGAGTTATAGCTAAAGTTTTGTTAGCCTCAAGCAAATAGGGAGTATGCGACATGAATATTACATGATATTCTAGAGGGTAAGAGCTCCCTCCAGCTTCTTACACAAATATCTCGGCTACCGAACAAACTGGACCATTATTTCAAACTTAGAAAACACGAGTGCCCTTGAAATGATCTAGATTATATAACACTATAATTATGTGTTGCTTGATTGGCTTATATAAACCGATACTTATGAAGTCGAAAGATTTGTAATTTATAGTAAAATCCTTTGTGTAGCTTAGAGAGTAATTTTTAAAAAAAGTTTATTTAACTTGTGCCTACATTTAAAAATGAACTTTAATAAATATATAAACAAAAACGTTATTACTTTATCTCGACACTTCTGAGAGTATTGTGATCGACCAAAAATTTGGACTCGAGATTTTAATAAATGTCTCGTTCGACGTTTTATGACCCACTGAAACAAAAAAAAAAAACAGTTGAAACCACTTTACTGATTAGGCTAAAACTTAGTATCTGGGTTGTTCATAAGATCCCCCCAAAGTGTTTATGGAATTAGATGCCTAATTCTAAATTTAAGGAAAGTTTACTGAAAGGTAAAAAGAGAAAATATCGATTTTCTTGATATTCACTCCAACGATTTTGAATAAATTTGATATCCATATACTGTTGATTGCTATAAACAAGATGGAAATTCTCATTTTCTCATGAAAATGACTTTGAGACTAGTTTAAACGAGTAAAATTTTCCCATTTTCATTATTTATCAACGACTATTTGAGATACGAAATAACTTATTATAGTAAAGTTGTGGTATTATTAAAGATAACAAAATATTCATTTGAAATATATTTTTATGATTTTACGCTTAAGTACTAATTACTCTAATGTATTTATGGACTAGGAATTTTATATTTATAGAAGTGTATCCACATTTGCGTGAAGGGAGAGTTGAAAACCATTTTGGAAAAAAATCTCAGGTTACCCTACCGAGATTCGAACCTCGATCTCCCCCTCATTGGCAATCTAGTTATTTGAAGTTTATCAAAATCAGGGCCCTGATTATAATTAATACAAGCCTGACAAAAACTGTATGGATAGTATATTTTAGCTCAGATGTATCCACAAACAAATAAGATCCCTCTAGCCTTCTAGATATTGTGTTCGGGCTGCCCCCAGATTAAGTCACCAATACTTGTAAGCGCCACGATAAGTAGAGGCACTAATCATTGTTTAGCACTTTGGGCCAGTTTCATATGTTAAACTGGCCCAGTCCATTCTGGTCTAGGTAAGTGTTCTGTATTTAGTATAGCGCCACCCTTGAGGCGTACCAAGTCCGATTATGTAATTTGCCCTAGTGTATATAATACCTTCAAGAAGTATTACCGCTCTTATGTCCAAACTATTCAATATTGTCTACCTTTTTACTTTAATACAGTGTATACGTGCACAGCTAACGTTACATACTAGAATTATCGTTATATCACAGTAATATATAGAGAAATGCGATTCTTTGTTTCGTTAAATAATTATCCACGCAGAATGTACACGTAAATACAATTTACTAATACTGTTGTGATAAAACATCTAAATATTCCCTTGAACGCAATCCTCATATGTTATTGCTAATTCTGCCGTAAAACCATCGAGAGTAGTAATAGCCAGACTTGAATCCGTCGCTAATTATTCAAAATATCGCTAATTATTCATGACGACGTTTTATTGAGTGTGGTCAGCCTTGCCATGTGACGTTTTATTGAGTAAGGTCAGCCCTGCCATGTGACGTCAGCCTGTTGTTCTGGACGTGTCGGTAGGTATGCTAGAGATATAGTATTGTGACGTCATCCTGATTGTTGTATTGACTGTTGGTCAGCCGTGTGACGTCAGCCTGTGACTATGACGTTTCAAATAATATAAGTGTGGTCAGCCTGACGTCAGCCAGTGGTTCTGGACGCCCCATGAATGTAGGTGTGGATTTTTTTACGTCACTTATAATATGACTGACGTCGAGGAAGCTATGCTAGAGATATAGTGTGACGTCATCTGGTGTGACGTTCCTGTTAGTTGGTCAGCGCCATTTTTTATCGTAGACAAGTTTTTGTAAAAGTGTAAATGAATTGTAATTTGTTTTAAATTTTTTAGTTATTTATATATCAAATAATTGATATATTTGAACGCTCTTACTACAAATATTTAAATGAGAGGGTAATATTACTATAAATAAAAAAATAAATACAAGTTTTTTCAAATTTAATTATAATAAAAAAATCTATATACATATTTCACAATTTATTATTGTTATCCATAAAAATACAAAGATCGTCATAGAGTGACAGATAGTCAAAATATGGGATAGGATCGGGCGGGTCTACAAACGATTTGGAGGTGAGCGTATTGTCTATGAACGTCGATACATTTGGGTGGTTTAGATATTTTACATGTCGTGTGATATATTTTTCAAGATTGTACAGAGTTTTTATTTCATCCGTAGACAGGTAGATCTGAATGTTTTTTTTTATCACTCAGACACAATTTCCACACGCCGAAAAGTCTTTTCACCACAATGATAAAGTCGTCCATGGTGGACTCGAAGTTTACACACGTCTGCACACACTCGGACCAAAATGGCATTTCTTTGACGAGAAAGATCCATTGGGGGACGGTGAGTATTAGACGATTAGAACTCGATGAAAACATCACGTGAGCGTAAAAGTTGCGGTCAGGGAAGAGACCCACCGCCACGTGTTTGTTCTGTTTGTCGTTTAGGTAGAAAGTCTTGGTTAGCAACGAGGGTGATTTATCCTGCACCATATTACAGCTGCACGTCTTCATCGCTGTCTGCGTCTAGGCTGATGACCTGTAATCAACAGTCGTCACAATTAAAGCTGGTATCGTGGTCGTCGTCGTCGTCGTCGGTGATTGGACAAAATTTATACAATTTCTCGGCGCTGTGAAATCTGACGAATCGTGCCAAAGCGTTTGCATTTTTTAACGCGCACGGGGTGATGTCGTGACAAGGGGCGGTACATCCCCAACAATTTGAGTTGATCAAATCAACAAACGGACATTTATAGTCCTCACGTAGTGGGATGAATGTCCGGCCGGTGAGACGGGACAAGAAATTCCCTTTTTGTTTATTATATGCGTAAGGCACGAAGGCTTTATCTAAATTTTGTTTTAAAATTGCATCCAATTTGGAGTAACACAAGCGGTGGTTTTAATGAATTGATGGCACGACGATTGTTTCTCGTTGATGAAAACTATGGCTAGCTCGGTGATAACCCACTCCTTTTTCGAGTTTACGATAAATGAAAAATCAAAGATGGCCGACATGATGATGTTCATATATCAGATAATTGAATACAAATGATTAAATAAAATTATAGTATACCTTTTATATCTAATGCAGGAACACACGTCTGGGCACCCTGCTAGTACATCTTGGACAGCGGCCAAAGCGACGTTTGAACAGCGTGACGGTCAGTCGGTCGTTCTTGCACAAGTTGGCGGTTGAGAACAGGTCTGTGAATCTCATCAGGCTCCAGCCGGCGTCCTTGGCAACGGCAAACAAACAGCAATAGTGCCCGCACACACCGGAGGCTATGCCTAGGAGTCGTTTGCGGTTGTACCTCCATCGTGTCGAGTGTTTATTCAAGAGTCTAGTCATCACTAAGCTCGGTCGTCTGCCATATGTATCAAAATACTCCCCAAATTTGGAAAAATATAGAACCACCCAATGGGAGCCGGGTTTAGTGTGAGGGTCTAAATTGACCACAAATAAAGCGGAACGAGTGAAATTTTGAGGTAATTGGTCCGAAGGAAATGTCCCTTTATAGATTGAAATTTTGCCCCGCAGTAGTGTGTCTATTTGATGAGAATTCATGGTGTTAATAATTAATTTTCACCTCACGTATAGAATCTATAGACACCGTCCCCTCGTACTCAGAGTAAAACAAACAGGTTATGGCGGTGTCAAGGTCTGTCTTGAACTGTAACTCAAATCTCACGCTCCCCTCTGTCTGAAGGCTGGTGTGCGAGTCCTGTCCTGCACTGTCGGGAGTCAAGTCGAAGGCCAACATAAAGTAACCTTTATTGAACATGTCTCGCGTGATTAAATGCCCGTTGCTCTGATGGTGTATGCCCAATACCGAAAACAATGTATCATAGGCGAGGGTGGACGTGCCGACGTTGTCAAAATTTATCAAAATGGGCAAATGTTTTTGGATTCCATTTACATATAGGACGAAACGATCGAGGTTTCTGTGAATCAGTTGAAACGGATTCGTGTTCAAACTGCCCACAAACGCCTCGTTTGACACCATTGTGAATAAAACCATATTAGGGATCACCCCTTGAATAACATTGTTTAAACTCACATACTTGGATCCTTTGGGTACGGTCACAGACTTGACGTCCACTCGATTGAGGTGGTATTGGGCAGGCTTTCGTAACAGTGTCTTTTCTATAGCGAGTGAAATAGTCGGCGACACTTCCACGTGTTTCACAAAGAGGGTGGCAACTAAAATTCGCAACCGTACGTCGGTGTTTAAATTGTCCGCGTCTGTGAGCAGATAAAACTCTCTTTTGTTGCGAATTAATTTAACGCACAACGATACATTTTTCAATAGCAAGTGTGAAATATTAAATATGTCGGCGTGTAAACGTCCCCCAAGTCGACCGGATGTTTTAACAAGTCTAATCTCGTGGCGAAGCCTTTGTTCTCTGTGGATGCGGCGAGTTCACCGTTAGCGGCAGGGGTATCCAAAAACCACATACCATTCACCAGGTGGGTGTCGGAGGCGTCTCTACCGTAATTAGTTAAAGTCTCTAAATAAGCCCTGTAGGCAGAGTTGTCTGTCGAGGTTGTAATAGGTGTTTCGTTGAGAGAGATATTGATTTGACTGAATAATGAATTTAACAAGTTGTTGACGCATCCGATTTTATTGTCGGCTGTGACCGGTGTCCCGTCCCCCTCACCAGTTGAATACGAAGATATAATTTAATCGAAGAGAGGTCCCGAAAATACTCGCCGTCCCCGGGGCAAAAAAACTCCAACTGAGCGTCATTGTCCACGGAAGTGATGGGTTTGTATTCGACAACTTTATTATTTTTAATTACCGTTTGAATGCATTTTTCGTCGAAAAGATCGAGTTCTGTTTTTGAACACTCCATAATTAATCGAAAATATCTTTTTTAGCTCTCTTGTTCCCTCTTGGTCTGGCGCCCACCTTCGAATGAAGTCGTTTACGTTTTTTTACCCTTTTTAAGCCACGTCCCTCGACCGCCTGAGTGACGCGCTTTTTAACTATATCACCGACTTTTTGACCGGGTTCGCGTGTCGCTATGTCGGCCAAAATATGCGAACCTGTTTGTAACGCTTGTTTTCCCACCGCTTTCGCCCCCCTCATAAACAACGGTTTGACAAATCGAAATAATCCGCCCAAAAACGCGCCGAGACCACGTCCCCGTTGCATTTTACAACTGGCGTGATAGACGGGACCGATGTTTTCTCTATCTCCCTCCATTGTTAAGACTAAGTCAAATTACTACGTCACGTATCTATTTATCTAGTTTTCTCTCTCTAAAATGTAAAACCGCTACGGTGGGCACGGGACCCGATTGAAAATTCACTCGTTCGCCAAACTTTGTGTATAAGCCTATGCTTATAGAGTCAAAATTACATTTTTCGACGGGAAAATAGAATATAGGAAAGAACACGTGATGTGCGGTGGCGGAGGGGAACTGTATGATTCTAATCCATCTTACATAAGAGTCGCCTAGCAACTGCGGTCCTATAATGTCTGTGTACACAAAGACGGGTTCCATTTCGATTGAACCAGAGCCGGGAAGTTTACGATTGGGTCGCAAAAACACCCCCTTAATATCCTCGCTCATTAAATCCCTCATATGTGTATTAACGGCATTAAGTGACTCTAGGTTGGGTAGTCTGTTTCGAATGGTTGTAATTAAGTCTCCGATGCTCACATAGAGACGAACAGGAAATTCTATTTTAAATTTTTTTTTCGCCACCGTAAATGAAATTGTGTTTTTGAAACGTGTAGTTATGGGTGACTTGTCGGCGGTCCATGCACCCTTTTGTTTTTTAATCTCAGTCAACATTGTTTGATCGCGAAGAATGTACCATTGAAATTCGGATATTAAAACCTCTAGATCACCTTTATCACTTATCGAGCACTTAATTTTATTATAAAGCTCCTTAAAGGAGGTGAAATCTTGTTGAGGAAATGAAACACACCCCACTTGGGTCACCACGACGTTTGCCGTCAATTCTTTATCTTTGGATAAAATGTTATCTTCGAGAGTTTCAAAACCCACGGGATAGGATAATTCAGCTAGTCCCACCTCCCACCGGTCGTGTTCTAGTCGTATGGACTGTGCCAATTTTGTAGTATAGTAAGAGAGTGTATTATTCTCGTAATATTCGGCGCTCGAATCCGACGGCAGTGCTACATAAAACTGACTCATATTTGTTTAATGTTAGACGCAGCCACCCAGCTGTTGAAAGAACTGTCGTATCCTTTCCACTTGACCAGATGATGTTGAATGCCCTTAATTCGCTTACTCTGTACTATTTTATCTATTTGAAAAATTGTAGGACGACGCACGCGAACTAGTTCGTAGTTATAAAAATGTCCCTCAATGGGCTGCCCGCGGAGATCCTGTAACGAATAGACCGGTTGGGGAAGTCTAGGAATTACTTTAACTATGCTAAATATTTCTCGTGTAAAATTAGCCTCATATCCTTTGTCAAAAATGATTTTTTCTTTACTTATGCGCACTTGATCGCCCGCCTTGAACAAAATTTTTCCCAATTTAATTTTAGCCCACCGCTTTCGCAGGCGCAACAATATGTTAAGTACGTGAATAGGCTTGACCGAAGCTAGAGGCATTCCTATAGTCGAATGAACACTAGCGTTATAATTTTGAACTAGCTTGCCCAACACATCGACGTAGTTGTGAGTGTTGAATGCGGTGAAATATTTCCACATTTTAGTTTTCAGTGTGCGATTGAAACGCTCCACGACGGCCCCCTTTATATCTGGATTATGCAGATGATAAAAATGAACGCCCTCTTTTTCCAAAATGTTCTAAATTTAGAATTTAAAAATTCCCTACCCTTGTCCGAATGAATCGAAAGGGGGCGTCGTCCTTTCTTAAAAATCTGTTTTATACCCGCGTGATGTCTGCGCCCGATTTTGTTTTAAGCGGTATAGACCACGCATAATTTGAAAATACATCAATAATGTTTAGAATATAGTTGACGCGCCGGTTGTACTTATTTAAAGCTCTCATATCTACTAGATCAATCTCCCACACATCGTCAATATTGGCGACTCTGTACGGGTTACGTGGGAACCATTTTCTTAAACCACGGTGAAGAGTGTACGCATCCTGCCCGGTCAACCATTCGTCTACTTTTATTTTATCCAACCGACTATACTTTTTAAGATTGGTGGCGCTCGAGAAAGCCGAAGGTCGCGGGAGATTGTAATATAATTTTCTTAACGTTGCGCTCATCTCAGTGTGTTCCAGCGTGGTCTGGCGGGAAACAGTTTAGAAATGATTGTTTTATATTTCAATCCTCTACTGGACGTTATTTTCGCGTCGGGATCAAAGTTTTGTCGATGAGCGCTCGTGGCAATTAGTATGTCTTTATATTTTTTTAAATCACTCTCTGTAATTATATCTTTATTTTCGTTTCTTTTGGTCAACAACTCCCAAAGTCCTTGCGTGCCTTTATAGTGTGTGTTACCCAGGTATATATCGTTATCGTCTACGGTGAAACTCGAATTGCCAATTTTAAAAGTATCCCCCTCTTTTCTAATTCCAAATATAGGGTCAGTAGACACTCTCCGGTGGACGAAAGGTGATAAATATTTTCCCGCTATGCTCCCGAACAGGCGTGAGGAACCTGTTTCAATTTCATCAGATTCTGATCTAGGCACAAAATATGACTCCCTTCCACCCAACCCCCCTCCTTCTCTGGCGAGTCTACAACACTAATAGGACTGCTTTGATATGTGGTCTCGTCTGAAATGAATCGGGGAGGTGGAACCGGCCACTGTCTCCTAGGTCGTTTTCTTTTTCGTCGTGCAAGGTCAACCCGTCTACGTTTTATTAGTGTGGGGCCCACGATGGGTATTTTAATTGGTTGTTTCGCTCTCTCCCTGTTTGTTAAATAACGCTGTTGATGTTTTCTAAAACTGGCCAATCTTTGATAATCGTCCATTTTTTTCTAGATTTCAGAATTTTTTTCATCTGTACAAAATCGGTGGCGGCATTGTCATCGCGTTTATTGTGAAATAGTTCTGGCGGGACTAGAAGCATCTGTTTAAGTTGTGACATATTATTATTATTTAACCAATGCGCCTACGAGAGCTGAAAGAATAGCGGGTAGTATGATGCTCAAGAAGCCACCCGATTGAACGGCGATAGTTCTTTTTCTCTTCAACGAAACACCGCTGCTAGCCAATTTACGCATACAATTTTTATACTTTATTAATTTTCCCTTATCTCTTTTACTAATTTTAATATTATTGTTTAATGTGTTTAGAGCACATTCGCCGAGTGTTGTTATAACATCCGGATCGACGACTTTAAGAATAGCTTTGCGCAATTTAGGACTGGCCGTTTTCAACACAGACAGTACGTGTCTATTTTTCTTGACTAGTTTCATCTAGTAGTCTAGCGGGGACAAACACTTTGCAAATAGTGTCAAATATGTCCGTTTCGAAGCGCAAGCGTTCGTCCGCGTTCTGACTCAGATCAAATAGTAAATACCCGTGAGCGGATTCGGTTGCTTTCCTATAGATTCTTTGTATTTCGGACGGATTATCCGGATAAACTTGTCAAGCCAGATAGATTATCTGTGTTTGATCACGCGGGTTTTTAAACACCACAATGTATTTAGCGTTGAGTGAGATGTCACGTGACTTACTCCCCTGATGGAAAAGATTTTGTGTGATCAGAATAACCGATAGGTTTCTATGATGACTGCCTTGGTGAAAAGTTCACTCACTTTTTTAGAATAAACCTCGTTCATTAAATCGTCCAGTACGATGAGTTGAGGCCCGCCGGCCTTAAAATTGAAATTGTCCGGTACACCTTTGTGTAGTGTGACGTGATTAGATAATCGCGAGAGGATAGAATTTCTCTCACTAAAACACCATAGAATTCTATCAAATTTATCCACACTGCACACCTGTTTTAAATTTAACAGAAAATTTTCTACAAAAGTAGTTTTACCGCAATTAGACGGTCCCGCTAATATCAGTGTGAAAGGGTGTACAAACACAGACATCGATGTGCACCCGTCTAGTGTTGGTATAAAACTAAAAAAAAAAATTACGATTTCAAATTTATAGTAGGGGTGGTGCAATAAATTTTTTTATGGCCAAAATATTTATCATAATTATGATGGACACCCATAGTCTAGCATATCAATAACAAGTTGTTGATTTATTTTTATCCACATTTTCTTTTCCTTTACATAAATTATAGTAGAGACGGCGAGTGGCCATTTTTAAAATTGATCAGATTTCAACGTCAGAGGCAATCACAATGTTATGCCGCGCGGTAATTTTGTAAAGGAAGCATATCAATAACAAGTTTTTTTTTATCTACAATTTCGTCACCTTTACATAAATTATAGTAGAGGAGGCGAGAGAGAGTGGCCAAATTATTCCAACAAGGTTTTTTTAAAAATATGTTCGCTTTAAACTATTTTCAGGTGGTGGTGGTGGTGGTGGTGGTGGTGGTGGTGGTGGTGGTGGTGGGGGTTCCAACAAACCATTCCCTGAGAAATTTGACATTAGCCAGGGTGCAAATCGATTTTAATTTTTTATTCCTGTGACCAAAACATTTATCATAATTATTATTCTCGATCCTATCCTTCAGGGAGGGACACCCAAGTCCATCATGTCGATGACAAGATGTTTTTTTTCAAGATTTTCCATTACAAATTTTCTCTTCTCCTCCCCCTTCACATAAATTATAGTACACGAGAGAGTGGCCATTTAAAAAGTGAATTAAATTGATCGGCGCTCGTATCACCGTCGTCCCAATGGAGACCGTGGTGATTGTACGTGAGCCAATCGCACTGTTTTTGAACATGGCGGGGTAATTTGGAGAAAAAATAGGGGACTTAAAAGTCCAGTGGTGAGTCACCCTTCCACACATTGACATAACACTACATTCTTTTAAAATCAATGTATTGTTCTCGTCTTTGAATCCTTGCACGTCTACAATTATGTTTGACATGTCGGTGGTGGTGGTGGTGTTGATCCAAAACTGTAAAGGAAAAAAACCAATTAACAGTCACTGTGTGTGTGTGCGGAGACAACTGTAAAAAAAATAGGTCCCATTCACGTACATAAATATCACGATGATGTCAGACATTGATGACATTTTTTCTTTATAGACGGCGGACCATCAATCTGCGTTACGCCCCTATTATAATGTTCCAAACAATATTTATAATCTTTCAATTCGTGCTGCGCAGAGGGAGAGAGTAAGTTCCAAGCGCGATTTATATCTCTAGACGCGTATGTTTTAATAAATTCTATAGGTAAATTATTCAACTCCGCGGCAGACATCAGACACAAATCCTGCTTCTCCGAGTACGTGAGGATGGACGCGTTGATTTGATCCATTATACTAAATTACAATTACCGGTGACACGATCTTTTATAGTGATGTCACTCGATCCAAACCATCCCTCCCCCCTCTGAGTGTTTGATAGCGAATCAGTGTGTTCAACTCTAGGGTAATCAATTTTCACGCATACTAGTTGAGCAATTTTATCACCCCTTTTAATTGTGAAAACAGTGTGGCCGTGATTAATTAGTAATACGCAAATATTACCACGATAGTCTTCGTCTATAACGCCGGCCAAAACATCTATGCCGTGGTGAAGAGCCAGACTAGATCGCGGAGATATTCTACCGTACGTTCCCGCCGGTAATATAATAGAAATATTTATCTTAACTAAACGCCTGCACGAGGGCTGTATACAGCAATTGTAGGGACTTTTCAAGTCTAGACCTGCAGAGTGTGTGGTGGCTCTAACCGGTGATATGGCGTTTCTATTTAACTTTTTGATCTTTATTAAGGATGCCACTGGAATCAGAGAGAGAAGAAAAATGTATACGTAAAAGTCTAATTTCAATTTGATATGTCAGCCTAGTTATTCGATGTGATCCATTAGTCGTCTTGTCATGTCAATATATATTTGATCAAACACTGATAGTTTCTATACCACGTGTTAACCAGTACACAATTAGGGGCACCGTCTGTTGGACAGAAGTCGTTAAAGCACCTGCTTTCACATTTGTGTACAGATAACCTTTTTACACCTGTTTCTGTGTGTGGTAATATCACAGTAGAGTGGTCTATGTCTAGTTTTAGTAAGATAAAAATTGTGTCATCATTAAATTCTTCGTATAATATCATAGAATTTGTGTCAGTTTTACAATGTTTAAAAGGGGAACAAGTACAAACACGATTCCATTTTGTAATATTGTTAATGTCCGGACGTTTATTTCTACGAATTTGCATTTGTCGTAAACGTCCACATTCCAGACGAATATTCTGGATACAGCCATCAGTCACTAGAAAACAGAAAGAGAGAAAAAATGTGATCAACTATAGCCGTAGGGTACGGACGTGTTGTTATTTAATCTCCTACGTTTAGTGAATACAATATTATAATTTTTTCTCTCCATCTGAGAGACGACGATGGCGCCTCTTTTTCTTTTAATTTTTCGTGGGTTAGTCACGTGTACGGGGTCCATGTCTTTCAAAATCATGTCTTTAATAGTTGTGAAGTTTACAATCTTTGTGTTTTCATAGTTTAGTGCTATACCCCTGACTTTTGTGACGTACCTGTATTCATTCATCTCGGGGACAAAAACATTGTAAGAATAATTTTTTGGCCACCGGAAACAATTTCTGTAATGTAGGCGCTCTAAGAGTAGGCGGTCAGCTCGTTTGTCATGTCACCCAACTTGTCGCCGGTCGGTATCGTGTACGTGTCTGTCGGTCTTATCACACTTATAATAGAGTCTGTGTCACAGTAAAGACAAGAAGCGCCCAAGTTCCTAAGATATGAATACAATTTCATACGGGCACCGGTGGTCACATAGGTGGCTATAGGCACGTTGACCGTATCCTAGGGGGAGGACGGACTCGTCACGGTATGTCCACGAGACGTAAGCAACCTCGTCATTGGGGAAAATAATGTTGCGAACCTCTGTCCCCGGGCTGGTGAGTAGGGAGAAAAAGTCTTTTGGGTTGTTCACAATGCTGGTCTGCGTTTTGTTCTCGTTCAATGCAAATCGTCTCCAGAAAGAGTTTAAACACAATTTGGCGAGTGCGCGCTTTCCTGGATTTTTAACAATTTCGTTTTTATCCAGAACTATTCCCTCTGTTTTGAAATACTCGCTAACGTAGTTGTCTTTGTCTGCGACTATTTTCACCCATCCAGGGTATCCAGACGTCTCCTGTTTGATCTTGAGGAACTTGTTAATATACTCTACAAACATTCCCCCTTCTCTGGTCTGGGGATCGAACTGGGTAATTTTATATTCCCAAAATTCGTGTACTCTAACCATTGTGTAGCCCATTTCTAGCGCTAGACGAACCTCGTCCACTATCCAAGTGCCTGTAATAGTCCTGTCAGAGTCGGTGTGTAAACAATCACCTTGGTTCATCTCGTTTGCGCAAGAGGAGCATAAACAAAACATTAATTTTGATTGTGTCTTGTAGGGTAGTACGGGGTGATACAAATTTCTAGGAGGCAAAACAGTGCATTTAATTACGCCCTCTCGGTCTACCACGTCGACGGGGCAATCGTCGGCGACAAAAATATTTATAGGGTGACCTACAGGAAATTTAAAATATTTGCATACCCAGGGATATAAACTGCAGACATCAAGATAGCCTATTTTTTCCTCAGGGTTTGTCTTGTAGTGTAATGTCATTGACTCACAACGTCCACCGTACAGTGCGTCACGTGGATTGAGTGGGGCAGTTTGAATCATAGGGTGATTGCTTAGCTCTAAATCTAGTTGTGTGTCTTCAGTCAGTATTTTGTCAAAGTCACACTCTTTCATAGTTGTAACAGTGTACCCTGCGGCTCTAAATGCTCGATCTCTCAACAGAGTGCACTCGTATCGCTCGGTGAGAGTCTCTTTCGTCCCTGTTATAGTTGCGTCACGGTTTGAAAGACATGTACACCCGTGGAAGAAGCATCCGTCAAACTCAAAAATCTCTCTCGTCGCGTCACAGTAGCCGTCCACTTTCCTACCCAAAATCTCTATCTCATGCCCGTTGAAGGCGTGCCGAATATCGGGTCGGGTTTTCTCCAGATAGACTAACCATTTTATGGCTTTCACAGACTGTCTATCACCGCACCTGTAACCCCCCTTGGGCAGGATGGCTATCGTATCGGGGGCTAAGAACAGTTTTCTAAATAATCTATTGCACGCCGACGAGATTGTGATAGATTCTCTAAAAACGTCTGTCGCACCTATATTTAGAAATAAATGACGAAATGTACGACAACCCTTGCGTAATACATTTACGGCATCCACACAATAGGCCTCCAGCTCTGCCCTATTATTAAATATATACCCCTGCCGCAATTTGTCAGCGTGCCATATCATAAAGTCATTTCGCTCATTCGGTTTCATATAATCCGCACCGAACATTTAGGGACCGGGCATCTCACCTATATAGTTTAAATTCTTTTCTGTATTAAACAGATAGGGGTAGTGTCCTTTTTAACAGTCTAGTCCAAACGCTTTCGGGATCTGTCTCAGTGGCATGGGGAGGAAATATAGGCTGTCTTTAAATTGTATGTGGTCCATTGTCATGCAGAGTATTTTAGTTCCGTCCGCGATAATTTTAGGGGTGCAGTTTAGTGATAGAAATCTATTCAGGATAAATATAGTATTGAACCCCTTCCTATTATGCGCAACGCAAACAATTTTATTTGCAAACGGCCTCGGTTGTCTCAGGTATTCGATGAAGCCGTCTACCGGATTATCCCAAAAGGAATGAGATCGTTTCCCGCATTGGTCACAATCCTCGTCCATATTATCGTTAAATTCACATTTTACACAATAGTGTTGTACGTGAAGATAATTCGGTTCGTGCAAAAAACAATCGTCGGTTATAGCTCTATCTTGCGTAGTCTCGAAATCATAAAATACCATTAGTTAATTATCATCGAGCTGCTTCCGACTCAACACCTGCATATAACAACGATGCGGGTTTTCTTTATTCTGTTTGCACGTTGCGCAGTATGATTTAAAACATTCGTGATTTCTTCCCTTTGTTTTATCACAGGTAATACACACCTGTCTTAAATCACAAACTGTTTTTTTACCGCGAATTTTATTCAATTTATGGCTAGTGAAACAAGCGGCAGACCTAAAGAACCTGTTACAATAACTGCAATACACTTGTTTTTCGCTTGCATACAATCACGGAGGTATGGACATACATTTGGGGCAAGTGTTCTTACATGAATGTCTTGCACCTCTTTCAAAACCGGTATTACATCCGTCGCAGAAATACTGAACGGAAAATGCCGCCGCCATGTTGATTATTACGTTAAAGTGATGTGTAACGTTATCGTATAGTAGGTTAATGTACCTACTAGAAGACGAGCCCCCCTCATACCACAATCCGTTGAGCGTCGAGAGGGTATTATACACGCGCAATTTATATTCGTCCCCAAAGTAGCGCAGAAATTTATCGAGATGTTCGCGCCCCCTCCCCCCGATAAATCTACGCGAGTTTTTGCAAGAAGCTCATCTACAGCATTGTTAATTTTCCGCCCTTAGTATACGATTTATAATTAATATAATTAGTGATTTTTGCTATCGCTATTATTATGGCGTGAGCCAAACAATTGGTCAATGATTTAACAACGACAATGCTCGTTTTATGGTGACTCAGATAATCGTTTGGAAGGCACCTTCGTTTTAGTGCTCTACCGTTTCCCCTCATAATTTTGATATGATTCGCTTTAATCCTCAACACATCGGCTATACCGAATCTGGCATTACTCTGAATAACTTTTGTTAATGTATTCATAATAGTGTTCACATCAATTTGATCACATCTACGGTAAGAAACGCCGACCGGTTTGTCGAGGTTATTCTCCGTGTTCGTGATCGTGAGTCCAATTAAATCGTATGGCGACGTACCTCTGAGCAAGTATGCTAATAGACTAGAGAAACACGTCATTAGATAATGCATTGGACTCACGTTCGAAATCAATGGATTGAACCGAACTAAAACATTCCTGCCTAAGGTGTTGAACCGAGTATAAGTTCGTTCTGTCTCCGTTATTATTGTAAATGAGTCATTAGTGTTTGTAACCCCTCCCGCATAATCAAAAATGTGTTGCCGTTGTCTGTTAATGTTCGAGGTAGAGGGTGTGGCATTGTTACTAGATTCGTCGGGTATAAATGTTTTTTCGTAAGACACTATAAAAAAAGGAAATAAATTTAAATAATTAATTGTTAGTTTAAATAATAAATTTGAGAAACAACAACAAAAATTAATTGTTAGAAAAGAGAAACACATAAAAATATTTAAAATATTAGTTTAACTATTAAATTAATTGTTAGAATAAAATAAAAACAATTAAATTTTGAAAAAGAGAAACAACCGTAAAAAAATTAATTGTTAGAATAAATTTAGAAAAGAGAAACACATAAAAATATAAAATATTAGTTTAACTATTAAATTTTAGTTTTAATTATAAATTGAGAAACAACCGTAAAAAAATTAATTGTTAGTTTAAATATTTAAAATAAAAACAATTAAATTTAGAAAGATATTTAAAATAAAATATTAGTTTAACTAATAAATTGACACTAGAGAATAGATGGTAAAATTTATCTTACTTTTAGCAGAAAACACGAGCGCTAGGTAGTTGATGATGATTCACGTGACTTCTTTTCACTCGACAAGATGGCGATGAAATGATAACTTTCTATAGTTAAATTCTCTTTTTATAGATCGCAACTCCGTCAGATGTGTGTGTGTGTGTGTGTGTCCTTTCTACACACCTGTGTAACTAACCTGTGTGCTGATTTCGCTCCTTTAAATGTAGTTAACCTTTCAGAAGCGACCTGAATATATAATTAGAAAGTAAAACCGTTTTCCTTGATCTTTTGCGAGTCGATGCCTGCACCTGCTAGCGAGATTTAAGTTGAATAGTAGATGATGTTCACCTTGAGAGTTAGAATTATCACGATAAATAGCGTGTGTATTTAAGTCGTTAGAATTCATAAAATGGAATCAGTCGAAGACACGAGTTTAAACGTCCCCCTTCAGTCATTTAAACGTCGACATATTGAGCGTCAATCTAGACATATTTTCAAAAGTAGATCTTATTTTGACAGAGTGAACAAGAGAGGAGCGCGTGGTGCTTGTAAATGTGGTGAAGAACATTTTATATCGCTTTTAGGTGATATATCAATTTTGGAAGAGTACTCTGACGGAGATAGATGCGTTGAGCTGGGAACAACTGATTGTTTTAATAATTACACGTGTGTGTTAGAGATTCTAAAAGAGTCCTGCATCGAACGAACTATACACTATTGTAGTTCTGAATGCTTTTCTCACTTTAAAAAGTCATACGCGTGTGGGTCAAAACGTTATTGTAAAGTTGTAAGTGACTGGTATCGCATACACTTAGGCTGCCTGCACAATTGGCAAGGCAGTGCGTTAGATTTCGACGTCACTTCTGAGACACATACCACCAACCTACAAGCTAGCAGGGCTGATCCAAGTGCACCCACAGCGGAGTAAATCAGGTAATTTATAATTTCTTTATTTATTTAAAAAAAAATTATTTGCCCTCTTATTTTTGCTATAATATATTTGTTTGATTTTTTTTTCAAGATATGGACAATTTCATAAACGACTTCAACTCAACCAAGAGCGATGACATTCAATATATCTCTCTAAGAAGTTTAAAGGAGAATACAGTACTGGATATTATATCTTTTAATGAAAAAGACACTAAAAATGGCCGAGGTGATTATGTGAAGGCCTATTTACAAGACAATATCGTAGGTTTTTTTCCACCAAAGAAATATTCAGGTATTTGTTCAAAACAGCATATTGACCTTGTAAATAATTCGAAGTCTGTATTAATCTATGATGGCATAGGGGGTGATAATTCTATCAAGCTTAGAATAGAACAAACTGGTTTATAGTTTTTTTTCAATCTTTGGTAATACTGGTTTAAAAATTAAATAAACTAATATCTGTTCATATTTGGTGTATTCATATAACAATTATATGTTTAATCTGTAGATGTGTTTATGTAAAAGTCTATTTAAAAAGATAATATCGTAGGCTTTGGAGTATTTCATATTGTCCTTATAAATCAAAATAACAACTAAAAACACTATTTATAATTTTACTTTGTAACTAATATCTGTTCATAATGGTTTTATGTATTCGTATAACAATTATATGTGAAATCTGTGTATTTTTTTATTATAATTAAATGTGAAAAAACTTGTATTTTATTTTTTCATTTTCTAGTAATATTTCCCTCCCATTTAAATTATATATTAGTAATATAACTTTGTTAGTGTATAATTAGGTATAACGTCATTATTAATTTTAATCATGTATGTTGTTTAATAAATTCGTCCTCTGTTAAGTTATTAATTTTTAAATTTTTCACAGCTGGTACACATGTTAAAATCTAGTCTATTTATTTATTTCAATTATTTTAATTTGATATATAAATAACTAGACATTTAAACTGATTACAATTCATATACACTTAAAACTTGCCGGCGACAGGAATGATCTTGTCGTTGACATTTAAAAACTAACCTCTTCCTTTTTAAAAACTGGTATTATTTTAACCAGATGGATTTCACACTGAATACAAACTCAGTTGAGAGTAAAATTTTCCAAACGTTTAAATGTTATATTTTAGTCATAAAACATAATGAGTAGAGAGTATTGTTACTTACGTCATATACATGAAAACAACACTTGATATTATTATTCATTCAAATCTGATGTGACGTACAGATGCGGAACGCGTCACCATAAAACATGTTCAAATATATCAATTATTTGATATATAAATAACTAAAAAATTTAAAACAAATTACAATTTATTTACACTTTTAAAAAAACTTGTCTACGTTAAAAATGGCGCTGACCAACTAACAGGAACGTCACACTAGATGACGTCACACTATATCTCTAGCATAGCTTCCTCGACGTCAGTCATATTATAAGTGACGTAAAAAAATCCACACCTACATTCATGGGGCGTCCAGAACCACTGGCTGACGTCAGGCTGACCACACTTATATTATTTGAAACGTCATAGTCACAGGCTGACGTCACACGGCTGACCAACAGTCAATACAACAATCAGGATGACGTCACAATACTATATCTCTAGCATACCTACCGACACGTCCAGAACAACAGGCTGACGTCACATGGCAGGGCTGACCTTACTCAATAAAACGTCACATGGCAAGGCTGACCACACTCAATAAAACGTCGTCATGAATAATTAGCGATATTTTGAATAATTAGCGACGGATTCAAGTCTGGCTATTACTACTATCGAGCTCGGTACTATCTAATTACATCACACCACCACTTATGGAACACGAATTCTCTCTCGTGTGTGTGTATCGATTAGAGTGAGTAGCGTGTTCGAGGGTGAAAGGGGAACTCTAGAGAATCGTGCAAAATTCCTATTTAGAGAGAGTAAAAAAACAAACAACAGCAAAACTATTTTCAGTGCGGTCCGCGTGGTGTATGTGAATACAGCCCATCCAGATAAACCTGTTTGGACACGTCATGTATATAGACCGTTAAATCTGTTTAAAACAAGGCTAATGAACTAACGTCCATTAGTACTGGCTGGATTGTGTTTTAGTTATTGAAGTAATACTTCTTTGAAGTTATACTTCTTTAAGCGCTTTATGAAAAAATGATGAGAGTGAAATTTTAAGATGCACGCGCATCACTGTAACATAAAAGTAACAGGTTGAAGCTCAACCGCTCATTAAGTTCGAAAAGAAAAAGCTACCAACAAAATAGAAATAGAACCTCTGTTAGTCGCGCATGTTGGTACGCTCGTCGCCTCTGATCACTGTTTTCATATATATATAATATTTATCCACATGTTTCTAGTTTCTACATTCACAACACGTGTTTTAGTTTTATACAAGTGCAAATTATGTATGTGCTAATAAATTATATTCAGTAGTGATTTAAATTGAATATTTTGATTATTATTATTTACTATTCGTAAATATTAGTGAAAAATATTGTGCTTATAGACTTTTTAAAGTGCTCCAATATAATTGAGGTTAACTATCCGTATGTATTATTTATTGATATAAATTAAAATATTATTATTTAACATAATTAATACTAAATATTATCATTTTTTTGTAATTAATTATTTGCATGCAATTAAAAACTATTTTTTAATGATGCCAAAGAAGTATAACTTCTCACGCACGTACATATGTACACACACCCATTTTTTTTTAAGCACCGCGTCCTATTAACCTTTAGACTATACGCTTGTGGTTTTAAATATGAGGAGTGTTATATTTTAAAGGCAGTGTACCAGAACTTACGTGTAGAGAGAGTGGAAAATATATATTTTTAAACCACCCTCAGTACACCCGACCGAGATTCGAACCTTGATCTCCCGGTCATCGACAATCTAGTCTACTGCTAGAGTGACACGATAGACCATCCGGGCCACCGAAGAAAGTGTTTGTTCTACAAGTGGCTGGCGTAGTTAAACTTTACATGAGGGTTTCCGACGGCACAAGGTCACGTGACCTGCTCGACGCTGGCAACTATCGGTCAACTATCCCCGTGTAAACGCCGCTAAATAACGCTAGTGCTATTCGATATCAGGTAAGGGTGTACCGTAGTTTAAAAAAAGATATGTCGGCCAACGGACGACATTCATCATACAACAGCCAATCAGCAAATACTTCACTCGCCTATAGTTTAACTAGTCTCGTGTAACGAGATTACTAGCAGCAAGTTTAACTAGTCTCGTGTAACGGGGCTACTAGCAGCTAGTTTAACTAGTCTCGTGTAACGGGGTTAGTAGCCTCTCGCTAGTTTAACTAGCCTCGTGTAACGGGATTACTAGCAGCTAGTTTAACTAGCCTCGTGTAACGGGGTTACTAGCAGCTAGTTTAACTAGTCTCGTGTAACGAGATTACTAGCAGCAAGTTTAACTAGTCTCGTGTAACGGGGCTACTAGCAGCAAGTTTAACTAGTCTCGTGTAACGGGGTTAGTAGCCTCTCGTTAGTTTAACTAGCCTCGTGTAACGGGATTACTAGCAGCTAGTTTAACTAGCCTCGTGTAACGGGGTTACTAGCAGCTAGTTTAACTAGTCTCGTGTAACGAGTATTACTAGCAGCAAGTTTAACTAGTCTCGTGTAACGGGGCTACTAGCAGCTAGTTTAACTAGTCTCGTGTAACGGGGCTACTAGCAGCTAGTTTAACTAGTCTGTGTAACGGGGCTACTAGCAGCAAGTTTAACTAGTCTCGTGTAACGGGGTTAGTAGCCTCTCGTTAGTTTAACTAGCCTCGTGTAACGGGATTACTAGCAGCTAGTTTAACTAGCCTCGTGTAACGGGGTTACTAGTAGCTAGTTTAACTAGTCTCGTGTAACGAGTTTACTAGCAGCAAGTTTAACTAGTCTCGTGTAACGGGGCTACTAGCAGCTAGTTTAACTAGTCTCGTGTAATGGGGCTACTAGCAGCTAGTTTAACTAGTCTCGTGTAACGGGGCTACTAGCAGCAAGTTTAACTAGTCTCGTGTAACGGGGTTAGTAGCCTCTCGTTAGTTTAACTAGCCTCGTGTAACGGGATTACTAGCAGCTAGTTTAACTAGCCTCGTGTAACGGGGTTACTAGCAGCTAGTTTAACTAGTCTTGTGTAACGAGATTACTAGCAGCAAGTTTAACTAGTCTCGTGTAACGGGGCTACTAGCAGCTAGTTTAACTAGTCTCGTGTAACGGCGCTACTAGCAGCAAGATTAACTAGTCTCGTGTAATGGGGTTAGTAGCCTCTCGCTAGTTTAACTAGCCTCGTGTAACGGGGCTACTAGCAGCAAGTTTAACTAGCCTCGTGTAACGGGATTACTAGCAGCTAGTTTAACTAGCCTCGTGTAACGGGGTTACTAGCCTCTCGCTAGTTTAACTAGCCTCGGTTAACACAGGCTTTAAAGGAAATAAACAACAAGGTTACGACCAAACCTAGCTCCCTTTGAGATCTGCAATCTCTACTAAATGTCCGACTCGTATAATATTGTTTGATGGTGAAATATGGGTTGGGGTTTGAATCCTGGATGTTATTAATGAATTGTTTCACCATTTCTCACTTTCCAATAAATCCCACATGTCACTCGGGTTCGATTCTCGCTCGGGTGCACTGAGAGTGGTTTTACTAAAAGATTTCTCATCCTCTCTACACGCAAATGTAGGTTAATTTTTCTTTAATTCCACCCCACTCCATGCCTTTCATTTATTAATAAATATCTAAACCCCTTCGGTGGCTGCGTGGTTTAACGCGTACTATTGCAGTAGACTAGACTACAGATTACGGGGAGATCAAGGTTTGAATCTCAGTGGGTGTACTGAGGGAAGTTTTTCCAACATTGTTTTAAACTCTCCTCTAAGCAACTGTGGGTACACTTTTTTAAATGTAATCTTCTTCGTCCCTAAAATCTATTGGGTAATCAGTACATAAGCGTAAACCCGAATGGACAGTAAAACGCGGTGGAAAATAAAGACAATCCCCTCCCAAAACCCTTTCATTCAAACCCCATTTGTTTCGTGGCTTGGGAACCCGGTCACGTGATGATAGCCGAGATTTTGTTGGCTCTGCTTGTTTCGTGAGACCTGTTTGCGGTTCGTAACTGATATGTGGTTTAAAAGGTTTCCCAGAGGTTCTGAAGAACTTCGGAAAGGATAAAATAATTTACTCTTTCTATTGACATGAGAAGAAGGGAAAGGTACAAATCTATTGTCAGAGGGCTAAATAGTTTTAAAAAAGCAACATTTATTTTTTTATCGCGTCCTGTTTTTATTTATTGCACATTATTATTATTAATTATTAGCCCCCGCGTCTTACTACCCGTTCGGGTTTATACGCACTTACGCTAATGTGTAATGGTAGGATGATTGTGAGATGAAATGAAGGACCTACGTTTAATGTGAATCCGAACCACGGTGGAAAGGCCTGGCATTCCCCACATTTACAAGTTGGGATTAATACAGTCTTGTCAGGGTGAAGGAAAGGGTTTGGCCATCAGATAAATCTTTGCCAAGACCGAGGTTGAACCCCGGACCCCCAGCACAGAAGTCAGACATCTTAAAAATAATAATTTATAAGCTATTTTTAATTGCGCTTAAAACGAGTATAAAACTTTGAGACCCAATATTTAAATTAGAGCTTGAATTAAATCTTCAAAGTTATTTTTTCATGGCGTCACCCGGTATAATAAAGGGGC
>JBCFYV010002146.1:5000-34669 GCA_039000515.1 Timema cristinae
GGGATTTAAAAAGATTATTTTTTAAAAAGATCTCACGAAAAAATGCAAAAACCCCTTTTTGACCATGCAATTTACGGGTGCCATATTGGAAAAATGGTGAAAACAGTGTCTTTTAAAGGGAAAAAAAAATTAAATCAATAATGGTTGATAATCCATTTCTTTTGCTTATATTTGGCACACAACATCCTTTTTTTTGCGATGACGATAAAGAAAAAGGGACATTATTTCTTCTTAAGAATTTGACTCTAACAAATCTTTCCTAAGCTAGAACCATAAGGTTCGAAAGCCATGCATCCCCACCAGACCTGAGCCTGATTTTTTTTTATTCTAACCGGCTCATAGCTCTTTTTATTGAACAACGGTTTTGGCCAAAGATAGCAATGTTTTTTATTGACAACTTTCAATCTATTTGAAGCCCCAAAAAATAATCAACACCCCCTAAGGGTTTAAAAAAAATTTGTCACAAAAGGAAACTTTTTAATCTGTAAGGTTCATTTTTTTTTTCATTTCAGACACATCATCAACGTCCCCCGCTTGTTTTCCTTTCAACATGACCCTTTTTTCTGAGCTTGTCTTTAGATTTCTCACTTTTACAGGGAAAAATCATCAATTATTGCTTGATTAATGGGGAAAAACATTTCATTTATCTGTTTAAATCTTCACTTACAATAGGGGGTTTCCCAAACGTAAAACTCCAAAGGGTTTTTATTTTACAGGGGAAACATATTTGCGTTGTTTCTAAAAATCTTTTTATGGATAAAACCATTTTTTTTTAAAACCCTGTCTTTCATGTTAAAAATTATCTTTTTCAACTTAAAAACAATTTAATTTTTTTTATTTATCTAATAATAGGGTTTACATACCCAATTAATCAATAACATTTTTCTTCTTTTAAAATTTTTTTTACTAAACCAGGACTAATATTTTTTTAAAAACTTTTACCCTCCATCACAAACCATTCCAACCTTTTGCAAGCTACGACTGAGTTTTGACATTTATTATTTTTCCTTGTACACCACCCTAGTCCAACACCTTACCCGTAACTTTCTGTGACGGGATGCATTAGTTTAAGAAAAGTGCCTCTTCAACGCTTAAACCCCCAAAAATAAAAATGGAATTTAATATTAAGTAGGGCCCGAAAAAAACTGATTTTAAAAAAAATACAAAATTTTAAAAAATAAAATATATTACCCACAACATTTAATTTAATATTTAAAGAACTTATTAAAAAAAAAATAAATGAGGAAAAGAACAAAAATAGTAGGGCGAGGGAAAAAAAACAAAAAAAACATTAAGGCACACACACACATTCATATGTCTTATACTCAGGTTACATTATTCAAACTTTTATCGGGAAAAGCAAATAATTTAAAAATAAAAAAAAAGCTCTTAAAACTAAGAAAAATATACTGGAGCCAAAATTTTTAAAAACTTTCGAAAAGTTAAAGAAAGGAAAGGGGCCCCCGATTAAAAGGAAAAATTTTCCAGTCGATACAGAAACCCTGGAAGCTTTTTCGCTTTTTAAATGACCAATATGTGCCCTCCATTACTACGGAGAAAACGCTTCGCACACTTTTTTAGTGTTCGGCGTGACGGACTCAACGATGGGCTGGGTTTTTTCTGCCAGCCCAAAAAGACTTGGCAAGGTGTGCAAACATTTTGTCTTTTACAAACCCAACATCAAGAAATCGTATGGGGTTTATCCGGTATTGAGCTGGCTATCTGCCCCACGACACATCGTCGGGACGGTCACGACCAAGCCACTCCCAAAAATTGTTTTTTTCAGGAAGCCAACGTAAAGGGGGCGTGCCCCACTTGATGAAGATGAATTCGTTTAATCTCTTCAAATAGAGGCAGAGGCCAAAAAAGGTAGGCATGTCGGGTAGGGAAATTACCCGTGACTGGTTTTTCTATTTAAAAAAAAGGGTGCGTAGACCTTCACCCCAAATAAAGAACACATTTACTTGGGTTTAAACCTTTCCCTTTTTTTATTTGGGGACAAAATTTTTTAAAAACTGATGGGAATGTAAATACAGAAAAATTGTCTGTTTAGTAAAAACTTGATGGGGTTGTAAAACAGATTTAACATTGTGTGTGTAATAACAACTTTTAAAGGGGAAAAGTAAATACAGATAACATTTTCTTTGTAAAAAATAACTTATGGTAATGTAAATACAACAATATTGTTTTGTTTAAAAACTTTTGGGAAAGAAAACGACAAATTTTTGGGGGTAGTAACAACTATTTTTAATTAAATACAGACAACATTGTCTGGTAGTAACTTTTGATGGAATGTAAATAAAGATAACATTTCGTTTGTAACAACTGGTGGAATGTAAATACAGATAAAATTGCTGTATATAACAACTGATGGGAATGTAAAACAACAACATTTTCTTTTAGAACAATTTGGTAATGTAAATACAGAAACATTTATGTTAGAAAAAACTCATGGTAATGAAAAAACGACAAAATTTTGGGGGTATAACAACTTTTGGGAATTTTAAAAAAAGACAAAATTTTTGTGTATAACGCTTTATGGCAATGTAAAAACAGATAACATTGTCTGGGTAGTAACACTTGATGGTACGTAAATAAAGACAAAATTGCTGTCTGTAACAACTAGGTAATGGTAATGTATTATTTTATTAGCACCGCTCTTTCTACCCTTCGGGTTATACCACTTTCCTAATGTTAATGGGAGGGGATTGGAGATGAAATGAAACCCTCAGTTTAACGTGGAATCTAACCACGGGGGAGACCCGGGTTCCCCACATTCACAAGATTTCTTGTCAAGTGAAGGAAGGGGTTTGGTAATCAATAAATCTTTGCCGGGACCAGAGGATTAACCCCGGGCCCCCACATGGTCTGACACCTTAACCCCCCTTAAGAAAAAACCAAAACCTTTGTCCTTTTTTTAAAAAATTTTTTTTAAAAATGTAATTAAAAACAAAAAAAAAAACCAAAAAAAATTTTTTTGTTGTATAACAAAAATTTTTTTAAAGTGTAAGAAAAAAAAATTTTTAAAAAAAGGGAAAAAAAACCCATTAATCAACTGATATTTTAAGTAAATACAGACAATAATGTCTTGTATAACAACTGATGAATTTAAATACAGACAACATTGTCTGGGAAATAACAACTGATGGTAAATTTTTAAAACAGCAAAAATTTTTGTGAGTAGTACAACTTAGGGAAAGAAATACAAACAACATTGGTGTAATAAAAAACTTTATGGAATGTAAACAAACAACATTTTGTGGGAAAAAACAATGTGGAATGAAATACAGACAATAAGTTGGGGTTTCGTAACAACTGATGTAATGTAAATAGAGACAAAATTTTGAGAGTAAAAAAACATATGGTAATATAAAAATAAAACACGTTTTGTGAATAACAACAAAGGAAACTTTAAAAACAAACAACATTGTTTGATTATAAAACGTCATTTATTGTAAAAAGACAACATTTTTTGTGTTATTTTTTCCCCTTTGTGTAACTATAATATTATCACTTTCTTGAATAGCATTTTGTACATTTATATTGTCGTATATGTACTTAGCTTTAGACATGTCTTAAAAACACATCGTCTTAAAAAAAACAAAAATTTTTAATTATTAGATCCCGCCACATTTTAAATGTTTTACGTCATTTTTTATTTCTAATTATTATTTGAGATAACAAAGTACTCTTTACTTATTTAAACTGGCAAACTTTTCTTAAAAGGGGAAAAATTCCTAGCAATAATCTTTTCATTTACCCCCAAAAAACTAAATAAAATTTAATTGTAAATAATAAAATTTAATAAATAAAATATTTTGTCTGTTTTAAAATTTTTTTTTGATTATACTATGTTCAATAACATTGAATTTTTTAACAAATTTATTTTTAAAGTAATTTCAGAGAATTAAAATGTTAGCAAATATTTTATGTAAAAAATCTAAATACCTTTTTGATAAAGTTTGTAACTTACCGGGCGGGAAATCCGGCAACCGCGTGCCCGGGTACTGCGAAAAGCTCCACGGACACCCGGCCTACCCTCCGCAAAAACCACCGAAACATCCTTGGGTCATTTTTGGTTTAATAAAAAATTTTCTGAATTTTTTTGACACAATCACAAAATTTACATCTTTAATGAGCCCGAAAAGACCCATAAGATTTATTAATTCATGGAAACGGCATAATTTTCAATAAACAATTGAAATTTATGAGAAGAGCCTCGAGGTTCTGGGGGAGAAGACTCGAATAATAAAGAAACCTACAATAGCCATTGTGGGGGTATTCGTCATATCTTACAATTTTTAATATGGAGAAAATTGAATATTATTTCTTTTAATACTTATCATTTAGAACTAAATAAATTAAATAAGGAATGTTTATTATCAAAAAATTAAAAATGTCCAAATTTTTTTATTAAAGAATACCCCTTCCCCTTTTCTTTCCCCGAGTTGAGATCTAGGACCCAAGGGGGTTTTAAAAATTTTTCTCACAACCTGAAAGGGCGCCTCTAATAGACGAAAATTTTCCCAAAAAAACACCTAAGGACAATTTAAATTTTTCTTAATGTCGGGGAAACTTTTGCTGTGCATTGGGAAAGGAAATTTGGAAGACCATCAAATTAAAAAAAATGACACTTAATCGACCCATCCCAACCATTCGTCGTTTCATCCAGAATTTTGGGAAAATTTACAAAAAAAAAAATAAAAAAATAAAATGTCTTGTTTAAAATACAAACCCCAGCTTTTTTCGAAGCACGAATAAACATACCTTTCAAAAATACATTAGCACTAATAAAAAATGTCATAAAAAAAATTTAAAATTTAAAAGTGGTAAAAAAATCATTAACCCGGATCACCATTTGATATGGGCATTTTACTCCAAACGGGTCCGGGTCAAAACTTTTTATTTTTTGGTACAAAAAAAAACAAAAATAGTAAAAAACTTTGGGGATCAAAAAAAATTCAAAATTTAAAAGTGGTACAAAAAACATAACCTGGAGTCACCACTTGATAGATAATTTCCAAACGGTCCAGGTTCAAAACTTTTATTTTTGGGACAAAACGGGACAAAAAGTACAAAACTTTTGGGACTAAAAAAATTCAAAAATTCAAAAATGGGACTGCAGGTTAATGGACAGCATATCCCCCTTTAGGACAGCTTAGCGTTGAAAACCCTTTTGCTATCCTGGCACGGGGCCAACTACACTTTCTTTCCGGGGAGATCCGAGAATTTTTTTTAACAAATCAGGAGGAAATACATTTTACAAGCAACAAAAAAAATGAAGTTATCCTGAAAGGGACCAGGCCCCCTTTAAATTTTTTTTTGTATCCGTCGAATCTCCAAAATGGTATCCAAACACACCTTACACTCGCGTGAAAAAAAATTATTTATTTTTGGCACATGTATAAAAACCTAATAAAAAACATCAAAATTTAAATCCTTTTTTCCAGCTTTACTTCGGCCCCACCTTCTTAACGGGAAAAATAATTATAAATTGAACACCCGGTTTGGGGAGACTCAAAAAAGCACGTCCTCTCACCTCCCACTTAAAAACCCAAAGTCCTCCCGGGAAACCTCCCCCCCTCCCCTTTCCGACGCTTCCCCAAATTACCCAAAATTGCCCAAAATGGTGAATATTCCGCAAAAAAAATCCAAAAAACCTAAACTAGTTTTTATACCAAGTACAACATTAGGGTAAAAGCTTTAAAAATTTAAAAATAACAAAATTTTATTACTAAAACAAATTTCAAAACAATTAAGCCTCCCCCATACAAAAATACTCGCCAAAAAAAAATAAAAAAAATTTAAAAAAAAATATTTCATCTTCCTTATATTCTACAATCGCGTGCAGACTGTTCCCCTGCAACACGCTCGTTTTAGCGGGATCGGAAACTACTTTCCCCAAAAAGATGGGTCCCCGAAAGAATGATAATAAATGAAAATAGGGCCCAAAATAAAAAATTTTTGAAGAAAAAGGGGTGCAAAAATATAATAATAAAAAATGTGCACAATTAGGTAATAAAAACTAAAAATTTTTTTGTTTTTTTTCATAATTTTTTTCTCCAAAAAGTAGCTACCAGGGAACCACCCTTTAAAAAGTTACTACCCGGGTAACAGAAAATAAAACTAACCTGCCGCCAAGGGGGCCCTTACTAACAAACCCAAAAATGCATATAAAAAAAAAAGGTAGATCACAAAAACCCCAACTAATAATTTATTTTTAAGATTTTAAGAATACAATAAATAAATAATAATAAACAGGGGGTTATTAAAAATCACACAGGCTCCGTAATTTTTGGCAGGTTTAAACCAAAAAAATCTGTTCCTACGGATTCAAAAAAATTATGGAAAATTTTTTTTTATTTTTTGGACAATTTCCAAAAACAAGGTTGGTACAAAAATAATCGTTGAAATTTACAAACAAATACCAATACAGTTACAAATTTTTTTTCCCTGTTTCGCTTATTTTTACGAATCAGTAAAATAACAATTATATTTACAGGCCAAACGGTAGTCATCCTTCCCGCTCATCGCTGTCAAACATCCAAAAATCACCTTCGTCGTACAAAATCATACTTGGGCGGACCTAGGGTTTCCCAAAATAGAGTATCAAACACATTTTTTTTAAAACAAATACTTAAAGATTATCAATTTTTTACCCACATCTCCGTTTCTGTCCATTCTTGAACCCGTATAAAAATCCCCCATTTATTTGCCTACTTTACTGAACTTAAACACAAACATTATAGTTGGCCTAAATAAAATGACTCACCAAATCATTTTTAAGGGACGTAAAACTATTCATCGTGTCCTTTAGACCTTTGGGGACAACAAGGGAAATAAAGAAAAAACAGGGTTCGGGGGATTTTTTGCGCTCCCCCGAGTCAGGTAGAACTTAAAAATCCATAAAAAAGCGCTTCCAAGTGGAAAATTTTTTGAAACAACTCAATTTTAAAAAATTTTCTGATAAAAAGACAAACCGATAGAGTGAGAGCTAAAATTGCTGTCTTCTCTCCTGTACAAAGATCAGGTAGAGCAATCCCTTACCCCAACTCACCCCCCTTTCATTTAACAAAAATTTGCAAACAAAGGGAGTTTGGGAAACCCAAAAAACAATACCGGCTTTTACAGTGTTGACATGATCTTTTAAAAGCACTTGAAATAATTATTTAAAAATTTGTGACCACTTCGTAGTCAATTCTTAGGGCACTTTTTTTGTTAGACTAGACTTCAAAAAACGGTAATTTTTCGAATCCCGATCGGTTGTACGAGAGTGTTTTTTCCCAATATCTTATAAAATTTTTCCCCTTCAACGCAAATACGGGCACATTTCCCCAAAAATTTTACCTTTCCCCATTCCTTACCATTGGATTTAAAAACGCGATACGTAATGGGAAGTATGACACTGTACACAAAAAAATGTCATAATTAAAAATTTAAATACTTATTTGAAAAATTGCATTTTTTTTTCATTTTGTTTAAATAAATACAAAATTTTACAAGAAATCACTTTTTTTAAAAGTTAAATACAAGAAAAAATAATAAAAAATTTCTAGGTATAATTTGGGTATCGGGAATACCTCTTATTTAAAACTGGAAAAATTATTTCAAAATTATTTAACAGATGTGCAATGAGATTAACAAATCGGGTTTTAAATCAGTTATAGAAAAAACAAGACTGAAAAAAGAAGCTTATTTTCTTAAAAAGCTCTTTAGGATCACCCCAACAAACACATAAAGTTTTGTCCAATTTTTACACTCTTCCAACACCTTCTCGTGTCTTAGGGGGAGTTAAATATCCTTAATTTTTGTAAAGGGAAAAAAAATAATTTTTTTTTTTCTCGAAAACTTTTTCAATACAAATTATTTTTTCTATAAAAAACAATAAATTTATACATTTTTAAAAATCGCAGTTTTCTTTAAAAAAAATATTTACAAAACAAAATAAAATATAGTTTTTTAAAGGAGTAAAATTGTTGACAGTACAATAAAATTAAAAATACTCTTTTAAAAAACCCAAATATTGTTTTAATCACAGCCAAGTTACAAAGTGTTTTGTGTAAAAATTTTCTATTAAGATGTAAAAAATTTTTGTTTATATAGTTTGGACAGGCCGAGACTAAAATTATGATCACTACATTTTAAAAAAACAAACAAAAAATAAAAATAATAATAATAAAAATGCAAAAATAGATTTAACAGAAATTGATTAAAAAAAAGTGTCAAATAAAATTTTGGGCATTGATATATTTCATAATATTCTGGTCCTTTGTTTCATATTGGGACAATCAATCTTTTGCATACAATCCTGAACCAACCATGGGGAATCCAAACAATTATATCAATTAATAGATACGAAATCAAAAAAAAAAAAAAATATACTTAATCTATTAACTGAGTTTTTTAAAGACGCAATCACAGGGGGGCCCCTTGTGCCCCATTCAAAGCAAACTTCCTAAGCAAGATCATGAAAAAAGTAGAAAAATTACATCACTTTTACCAAAGAACAAAATTAAATAATATCTCGGTTACAGAAACATTTAAATAAAAGCACATGATTTTACAAAGAAAACGGACCACCAAATTTTTCGCCTGAATTGGTTTTTTTAATATTATGCCGCTCCTAGATATGCGATAACGCTATGTATTTTTAAAACTAATGTATCCCCTTTAAAAAAAGTAATTTTTTTTGCGTTTTTATACTTTAGTACTTTTTACAATTTTTCCCTGCCTTTTTCAAAGTTTGTTTCCACCACATCAAGTTTTTGGTGTTTAGGGAAATTAAGGACCCCTTCCATTTTCCCACAGTAAATTTTTAGAAATTACAAACTTTCCCCAAATTGCAGGTTTAAGTTGGTAATTTTTTGCCAAATTGGCAAATTTTAATTTTTTTTTTAGCTAAAGTATATTCTTTTGGGGAAGGTTTTGGGATTTACTCTCATTTCCAAACACCTTCCTCCCTCCCCCCTTTTTAGCCCCACAATTCCAATTTGAGTTTTTTAAAACGTATTGATTACTTTAACATTTCAAAACTGACCACACAAAAAAAGGTGTTCTTATGGTTGATACATTTTAAGCGCTTCCATTTTCCTGGGGTTTAATTTGGCCGCTTTTTTTGGCTATCCGGGGAAAGGGCTATGAATTTCATGGGGATTTTAAAGTGTTACCTCCACAAGAATTTTATTTATATAATTTTTGGGAAAAATTTTCAGGGAAATCCCCCCTATTTTTCCCCTCCTTCATTTTGAAATTAAAAAATCCATCTTTTAAAATTTTTGAGTTTATCCTTATATCCGCCTGACAAGTAATTAGTTAATTAGTTAACCCCCATATCACCACCCTTTTTTAGAAATAAATAATATTTGAAATGTTTTGTGGTTTTTTTGAAATTATACCAAAACCAACAAATTTTTTAAATTTCTACCCACACTTTGATGGGGGGATCACCCGCCACCCCTCCCCCCCTACTATTTCCTGTAGACTCGTTTTTAAAATTTTAAAAAGCCACCATTGTAGTTAATTGAAATTTGGGTTTCCCGTATTTTTCTGGGGCAATTCCAATTTTATATCACCAGAGAAATATTTACAACTGGGTTTTAAAATTTTAGCCCCTGCTCCCAATTTTTTTAACTACCAAAAAAATCTCAAATTTTAAAATTATTTGGTATTTAAAGCCACTTCTACAAGCATGTCAAATTTAAATTTATCTACCCTACTTAATATTTCTTTAAAATCCCCCTTTATTTCCTGACATAATTTTAAACTTTTAAATGTTCGACTTTTAAAGTTTTTTTGAAGTGGTATCTTTGGCTAAATGCGGGAATTTTATTTTATAACACACTGAAAGAAGTTGTTTTAAAATAGTTTTTTTAAGTTTTAACCACCAACCCCCTTTTTTACAACCCCCCTCTGACAAAATTTTAAAAAATTTCCCCTACTCTTTTTGGTTACCGAATTTTATTTTTAATGTCTTTCAAATTTTAAACTCTAACCCCATCTCAAAAATTATTTTTGGCTGTAACAGCCCCCCCCCCCAATTCCATTGCTAATTAAAAATTAAAAATTTTTTAATTTTTATATTTATTTAGAGTAGTCTCCTACCATGAATTTGATTTTCTACCACACAAAGAAGACTGAATGTATAATTTTATAAAAAGTTGAGCACGTCTCTTTGCCTACCCTTTCTTTAATACCGCTTTGAAATTTCAAATAACATTAAGATTTATTTTGGTTTCTTTTGAAAGCTCCTTCTTCCTACTTCCCAAAATTTTAAAAATTCATCACTTTAAAAGTTTTTTTTATTTTTATAACCCACGGGCCCCCTTCCCCCTATTTCCCGAATCCCATTTAAAATTTAAAATGTACATACTGATAAATTTTTAGCAAGGTTCCTTTTCTTTACTTCCAAATTTTACCTTCTACCTCACTGGAAATTATTGTTTTTTATTATTTTGTACATTTTAAAACCATTTTTTTACCCTTAATCTAGATTTTTTAAAATGTTTTGGGTTTGAGTTGTCCTCCTAACCGACTTCAAAATTTAAATTTTCTAGCACACATTTAAAATTTTTATCTTTTTTTATCCCCAACCATTTCCCAGGGGCCCACATATTAAATAAAAATGTTCAAATTTATAATTATTGGAGTGATCCCATTGGTTTTTTGCATAATTTCAATCTTTTACCACCCTGAAAAGATTATTTTAAAATTTGTTTTTTTAGTCTTGACACCCCACCCCTTTTCTCCAACGCACCTCGGGCCCATCATTGGATGCCGAATAAATTTAAATTTATATTAGGGACCTGCCCCTGATAAACCCCTTTTAAAACATTTTATATTGGAGATATGGAATTTACCACCCCTTTTTTGTCCCTTTTTACCCCTTTTGGCGATGAAATTTGAAAGGTCACCCGAATTGCGCCAATTCACTTTGCTCGGGCCCGATTGCCCGAGAGCTTAGAAGGCCCCCCCCCAAACCGGGCCCGAATTGCCCAATACCCCCCTTTTCCCAAAAGGACCCGAATTGCGCCAACCTGAAAAAACAAATAAATCCCTGTCGGCATAAAAGGGCACAAATCAAAAAAAAAAAATCAAACAAATTATAAAAGTGAAATTTTTCATAAATATTTTACAAAATAGCATATCGTGACCGAGCAAAAAATTGGGCCCAATCATTTACAAAAAGTGAGACACCCCCACAGACGGGGAAAACATTTTACTTTTTTGGCTGGCATATTTTAAAAAAGGGCCCAAAAATAACAAAAAAAAGTAGGCTACGACAGAAAAACAGAACTTTATTAAGCGTATATCACTTTTTAATTAAGGGTCAGCTGAGCAATATTATTTGACATTTGATAATACACTTAATGGGTCCTGTTTAAAAAACCAAATAATAAATCATTTTTTTTGCTAAAATTTAAATTTTAGTGTTTTAAAAATTTTTTTACCATGTTTGTTTTTTTTTTCAAGCGCACAAGTTCTAAGGGGTTTTTGAAAAATAGCACCAAAAACTATCCTTTTTTTTAGCACCACGTCTTACTCCCGTCGGGCTATAGCCTGTGACTAATTACTCTAATGGGGTTTGGGGTTGGGGAAAGGTTTAATTATAGGGAATGCACCCCATTTGCGTGGGGAAAAAGTGGGGAAACCATTTAGGATCAAACCACCTCAGTGCACCCGGTTGGGTTCGAAACCCCAACCTCCCGGTCTCGAGGGCCAGTCTAGTGCGAGAGTTGCGCCTTAGACCGTACGGCCACCCGAGGGGGTAAAAAACTATTCTTGAAATAGTTTGTTTTACCCAAAACTAAGTAGGCCCCTCACAATGTTATTATTCATTATAAATGCACGCTGATTTTAAAAAAATCGTTAAAAAGATTTTCAAAATATTTTGAGTTTTTGAAAACTAGTCATCTACTACCCTTAAAAGAACTTTGTCCCCTAAACCAAATAAACAGTATTAATTCTCATCTTAAATACACCCAAAATGTAGCCTATGTTTAAATCAAAATTGTTAAAGATATTTTTGAGAAATTTTAAATTATTTTCAAATTAATCATTAATAAACTGCCCATAGTTCAATTATTTTCTGAAGATCGATTATACAGTTCTATTCATCATTTAGAAAACACTCTCCAGATATACACTTAGAATAAAAATATTCAAGCCGATGATTGGGAGGTTGGGGATCGAATCCTGGTCGAGGGAACTGAAGGTGGTTTTTCCTAAATGATATTCCACTCTCACTACATGCAAATTAGGATTCACTTTCTCTGCATTCTACCTATCTCATACCAAAGCCTATTAGCGTAATTAGTACATAAGGAGGCCTATAGCTCGAACAGGTAGTAAAACGCAGTTCTAAAAAATCTTCAAGAATGAAAAATATAATAATCAAGTCACAAACTATATAACATTATTTATGTAAAGTTGTAAAATAAAATTGTTTTGCTTACCATGCTTGCGCTAAATGAAATCGACAGCCTACTATCCTGGTTTGTGGAAAAGTCGACACGATGCACTCGTGAATCGCTTGCTCGAAATCAATCACAATGTATAAAGGTTGAAGGTGAAGTTGTCCCTTCTCACAACCGTCCTTAAGGATTCTCATAGCGTCAATGTAGCTCTGCTTTTTCTTGTTTTTAAGTAGGCAAAATACTAGAGGTATGTATGACCCTTCGAAATACCCATGTACAGTAAAAAGCTGAAGAAAATGTTTCGGTGCGTATTCAAGGTCGCACCATTAACAGCAATTTCATCTGGCACAAATACTCAAGATATCGATCACAAGAAATATCACGATACCCTTCTCTTTTATCTTTCTGTCAAAAAAAGTTTCGTCTTGAATAGTTTTTATTTCAATTGAATCTATGCAAATGAATTTCTCGGAAAATTTAGGCAACTTGGCAGTGTTTTTAGTTTATTTAGTTGATGTATTTCCTGATACATTTAATGTCTCGGTCAAGTTTTTATGTTTTTTTTTTTTGTACCTCTTGTGGATAACTTTGAAGGCCTTACTTCAATCTCATCACCTTCCTCTTAAACTGCTGTAATGATCTTCTGTTAAACTCTGATCTAGTATGGTTCGTGGTTTTTCGTTTTCATCCGCGAGAAAATGTTTCGACCATCAAGATAAAATTTCCTTGAGTCCTTTTAGTGCATCTCCACCTCCTTCCCTCGCAATTAATTGATCACCGTCATACGTATATATAATAGACAATCAGAACTTTCCCTTTTCACTATAGTTTCCATATCAATAAATCCGCTAATTTACACAGTTCCACAAAATCCTGAAAAAAAATTAAAAAATCCACCGGGACAGTCACTGTTGTCGAGACAATTAATAAGTATTGTACAGACGATGTCAATACTCTGTTACAATCTGTTTGGGGCACTAGAGCGTTTTTACAATTCCTTTACTAAGGGGAAAGACATGAAGGGCGAGAGCTTGTTGCGATGTTCTTTGTTGTATCATCCCCCAATCCCTCACGACTACTTGAACTAGAGAGGAATCGAGGACGAAGATCAAACTCATCCATATTTAAAAATAATGTAGTAATTCGAGTACGCAAATTCGTAAAGACTTTATATAAGTTGCGCCAACCATTCAATAGAATAGTTCAATTAAAGCATAGGTCGTTATAAATGGTCATTGTAAATGAAATTTCTAAAACCAGCCCATAAAGGAGATTCGAAATCTACAAATCAGTAGTCCTCTCCGTCTACACTTAGGCCAGGGAACCAAACAAACAGACATTAACCATAATTTAGAGAAAAAAAAACAACATGCTATTGCAGTAGTACATTGATTAAGAGAGTTAATTCTATTTCATAGAATTTAGTTAGAATATTAAATCATTTATATTAATATTATCTATTTGTTTTAAACAAACCATATTAATATGAATATTTTGTTTCCTTTAAAAGTATTTTCACAATTAGCTTTTGTATAATGGTGTAGATTTAAATTTTGTCATTAATGCGTAATATCTTTTCAAGCTGTTTCAGTATTTCTAAAAACGAAGTATTCAAACTCTTTTAAAGATTGCAGTGCATATTAGAAAAATTTAATTTGCAACCTTTTAAACATGAAGTTTTTTTTCGGGTCAATATATTTTAAGGCATGTATTGATTCATAATTTTAAAGAGAGAAATTTTTATTTATTTGCACAGATTTTGCCACTATGTTAAAAATAAATTATTCAAAATCTAGCTTTATTTATTCAATCTATAAGAATGAGACGTTTTGATAATTCTGGCAAATTTATTAATGTAAAATGGCACAAACTTACTCGCCCTTTATAATCAAAATTAAAAAATTTCTACAAGAAAAACTTTTCATATTTTCCTATAAACATTTTAAGGGGTATGGAAGTTATCAATTTGTTTAAATCCATGTAGATTTTGCAGGGATGTTACCAAAATTATTACCAATACCACATAAAATTTTTTTGCACACTAGTGAAAATAAACTTATGGCGTGATTTATATGTGACTTTAAAGCCAAGGAACAATTTAATTTTCTAATTTGGGTAAAAAAGGGTTTAAGAATTGTTTTTTTAGTTATATATTGCTTTTATAGATGCATCAGTGAATTTTTATAAAACATATGGGTTTATTATTTCGTATTTAGTAATTGTCTTCATTTTTTAAGCTTATAATTGCACCCTCCCGTTAAAAAAGGATAAACGTTTAAAGAGAACAAAAAGGGTAGAAAGAGCGAGGTTGTCATAAGCGATCTACTGCAAATTTTAAAAAGCGAAGACCTATCGTATTTATTATTTGCTTAATTTATAAAATATTTTAGTAACCATTCATCACACGAATTTATATGCCTGACATATTTAAATATTTTTCCCCATAAATAGTAAAGTTATACAATGTTATAAGATTAAGAAAAAAAAATACCCGAAGGGTTTTCCTTTCTCAAAACCCAAAGTAAAACAGACGAAGCTCGAAAATTTCAGACACAGACATCCAAATCCAATTGATCATTGGCTGTTTTTATTGTGTAGGTAGGCTTTAAAGAAAGCTCAGGTTTTTATTCATAGCCTTAAATTTAAAATTTGACATGGTAATTGTCGAGAAATCTCAAGCGATAAGCACAATTTAAAAACCCTAGCCATAAAATATATTAAAATGATACATCCATCATAACATTTTGAGTATAGACTAGGGAAAAAACCAATTCACGTATAATTCAACACTTACTGTGGGTGAAATGCGGTTAGTTCAGGGGTTCCAAATTAAGCCAGTTTGAAATCAATGTTTGCTTTTGAACCCATGCGACCCTAGATGCCTACAAGTTTCAATATCCTGGTTTTTTAAAATTTAATTTTATAATAATTTATTAATCAGGGAAAAAAAAATTTAGCCCACTTACTATGCGTTTGGTTATAAAATGTGTACTAATTTCGCTAATGTTTTAGGAGAAAAAGGTTGAATAAGTTAAAGTTACCCGGGATTTGCAAGGAGGGAGAGTGGAAATTATTTAGGGAAAATCAAACCCAAAACGCAGTCAGAATATGAATCCTGACTAATTTAAACCAAACTAGCGTGCGTTAATTTTAGCTTTTATCGATGAAATGGGTTTTGCTCTATGCAAGATACAAACACACAGACAGGCGCATCGCTAAATTATAATTTTTCTGTTTTAGGGGATGAAACGTCCGATATTTATAAAATTTCAAGTTTTTTTTACGTACAATACTTCTAAACGAGGGTGCGGAAAGAAAATTAAATTTCCCCAAAACAAATCAAAAAAAAAAAACAAAAAACTAAAAATTTTATATTTTTAAATCTCAGTCTCAAACCTTATAAAATTTAAAAATTGTGTTCCCCTTTTGGGGTAGTATGAGAAAGGTATAATTTAAGGGAAAATGTATCTAATTTGTATGTAGATAAAGTGGGAAAAACATTTAGTCAAATTATTGAAACATCCGGCGATTTGTCCCCGATATTTGATGGGAAATCAAGTTTAGCTAGTTTATTAGTTTTATACCCACTAAAATTTATTACCCCGACTAAAATTTGGGGGCGAAACTGCCGGGTTTTGGATAATTTTGACTAAATGATTTTTTATTTATTACTACAAAAAGTAGATACCTTTTTCTAATTTTACCTTTCCTTACCCCCAAAATGTGAAAAAGAAGTAGTTCATAAAGGCCCATTGGACGTGAAATTGAAAAAGTATAGAAATTTCAGAAGACCTTTTTAAAAAATTTTAAAAAATTTTTGATTTGATTTGTGGGAAAAAATTTTTTTTTCTCGCACCCCCCGGTTAGAGAAAATATTTATATGAAAAAAAAACCTTTAAATTTTGATAAAAATCGACGTTTGGCCCCCCCGAAACAAAAATTTATTTTAAACGATGCCGCCTGTCGTGTTTTTGTACGTGCTGAGTAAACCCTTTCACGATCAGTTGAATTAACGGCACGCTATTTTTTTAAGATAGTCAGGTTATATTCTGACGGCGGGTTTTGGGGTTTATTTTCCCCCAAAAATTTTACTCTCCCCTTTCAAAGGTAAAATTAATCTAATTTAACCTTTTTTGTCCCTAACACATTAGCGAAATTTTACAATTTATAACCCAAAAGATGTAAGGGGTGGTCAAATTTTTTTGGATTAAAAAAATATTTTAAAATTAAAAAATTTAAAAACCGGGAAAATTTAAAACTTTTAGGACAAGGGGGCGGATGTTTCAAGACCAACATTTATTTCAAACCTGGCTTAAATTTTGGAAAAAGCAAAAAGCTTTACCAACTAAGTGTTTGAATTTTAAAAAATGAAATTTGGGGATTTTCCCCCTATATCACAAAATTTTTTGATGGATTTTATCATTTATAAAATATTTATGGGTAGGAGATTAAAAAGTTTGATCTGGTAGAAAAATTTTGACAAATTTGCCATGGCAAACATTATTTAAGTATGAATGAAAAACCCAGTTTCATTAAGCTGCCTAACAAGATCAAAACACAAAAGATCAATTATTTGGGGCTGTGCTAAAATTTTTGGCTGTCGTTTTTTTCATTCGTGAGAAAGAAAACCCTTGGTATTTTTTTTTTCTTTAAAATTGTAAGACATTGTATAACTTTACTTTTTAGGATTTTAAAATATGTAGGGATATTAAATTTCGTTGATGAAAGGTTACTAAAATACCTTTAAAATTTATGAGCAATAATAAATAGCGATAGGGCGTCCGCTCTTTAAAAAAGCAGTAGATCGCTTTTAGACACCTAGTTCTTTTTATCCATTGGTTTCCTCGTTAACCCCCTACCCCTTTTTTTAAAGAGGAGGTGCAATTATATAGCTTAAAAATAAAAAAATTACCCTACGAAATAACACCCCTAAGATTATAAAAAAATTCCTGATGCATCTAGTGAAAGCAATATATTACTAAAAAAAACCAAATTTTAAACCCCATTTTTCACCCCAAAATTTTAAAAAAACTTTTTCCTAGCTTTAAAAATCACATAAAATATCCGCCCTAAGTTATTTTCACTAGTGGGCAAAGAAGAAATTTTTTTGTGGTTGTAATAATTGTGGTGAACATCGCCCGAAATTTTTTAAAGGGATTTGAAACAAATTTAATAACTTTCCATACCCCTTAAAATTTTATAGGAAATATGAAAACTTGTCTTTTAGAAACTTTTTTTTTTTGTTATAAAAGGAGTAAGCTTTTGCCCTTTTTAAATTTAAAAAAATTCTTCCCGAATTATCAAAACCTCTATTTTTATAGATTTGAATAAATTAAAGCTAAAATTTTTTAATAATTTTTTTTAAATAGTGGCTAAAGTCTGTTGCCAAAAAAAATAAAAGTTTTCTCTCTTTAAAAAAATAGAAGTATAATGTCTAAAAAAAATGACCGAAAAAAAATCTTTCATGTTAAAAAAGGTTTAAATTTAAATTTTTAAAAATTTCACTTCAATCTTTAAAAAGAATGAATATTGTTTTTTTGAAAAAACTAAAAGGCCCCCTTGAAAGGAATTTCAGCACTAATGACAAGTTTTTTAAAATTTATATATGATTTGATTCAAATGAATTTTGGAAACATTTCAAAGGAAACAAAAATAAAAATATGGTGAACAGGAAATATTAAAACAAAGTATAAAATCTATAAATAACGGAAATAGAGTAAAAAACTTTTAAAGAGACGCAAACAATTTGTTTTATTTTCTAAAAAGGGGTAATTTTCCCTACTTTAATTCTGTTCCCCCGGCTAAATGTTAAACGGCAGACGGTATTTAGGGGTACGAAACCTCTTAATTGGAAATCATAAATAATTTTAAACGCTATCTTTTTTTAAATTTATTAAGTTGGCACCTTTAGAGTCTACGAATTTCAAATAATTATTAAATTATTTAAAAAATTTGATTTTGGTTTTTTGCATCTGTATCAATATAAGTTAAGAAATTCCCTCCTGCTCCCCTGATTGTGACAAAGCTTTCTTAAAGTTCCTTCTGTTAAAATAAGCGGCCTTTGTGGGTAAAAATTTTGGATTTTCACAAAATTTTTACAAAATACGGGAAGGATCCTTCGAGGGGGTACGATTGGTTTTGGGGGGTTAATGTGGATAAATTCAGGATTTTCCAAAAACAGTTTTTTTAAAACTACGGAAGGATACATTCCGAGGGGGTCGATTTAGGGTTTTGGGGGGTATAATTCATGGATCTTCGGATTTTCCCCAAAAGCAGTTTTAACAAAACTTTTAAAGGGGCCATTGGGGGGTACGATCAGGTTTTTGGGGGGTTAATTCCCTGGTTTTCAATTCGGGTTTTCCAAACATTTTTTAAAAAAATATCGGAAGGATACATTCGAATGGATACAATTTGTCCCCCGTATTCAAAAGGGTTTCCCTCCCTTTAAACAATTTATTGGGGCAAATATAAGATTGACACAAGAAAATATACGATCCCCCTTTCTTTTTGTTTCCAACAAAAATTTTGTCTTGAAAGTTTTTATTCAATTGAAACTAGGGAAATTATTTCTTTGAAAATTTTAGGGAACTTTTGGCATGTTTTTTTTTTTGTTTATTATGTATTCCAAATTTAATGTCCTTGAGGTCAATGTTTTTTTTTAGGTTTTTTTTTTTGTACTCTGTGTGGATTAATTTTAAGGGTTCTTCAACTCTCAGCCCCCCTTAAAATGCGTTGTAATGGTTTCGTTTAAACTTTATTAGTAGGGTTCGTGGTTGTGTTGTTTTTGTCCGCGAGGGAAATTTTTCCCCCCTCAAGATAAAAATTTTAGTTTCAGTTTTTTAGTGATCTCCACCCTCTTCCCCTCAACTTTAATTGATTCACCCGCGTATAAATTTTAAAAAACAACGAACTTTCCCCTTTTTCATATAAATTTTCATATCAAAAAATTCTCGCTAAAAATTTTCACGTTCACCAAAACCCGAAAAAAAAATTTTTTAAAAAAAAAAAGGGGGAGTCACTTTGCGAGACAATTAATAAGTTTGTACAGGGATGTCAATACTATGTTAAAGTCTTTTTTGGGGCATTAGGGCGTTTTTTTCATTCCTTTATAGGGGTGGAAAGACGAAAGGGGGGAAGCTTGTTTTCGATGGCTTTTTTGTTTCCCCCCCCCCTCCCTCACAGACTACCCGAAAAAATGAGAAAAAAATAAACAGAGGGAACGAAGGATAGGGAAAAACCGTCCATTTTAGACAATGGAAACTGTATTTTTTCGAGTCCACCCCGAGGAGCGTACAAAGTACTTTTCAATTTTAACTCGCTTTTTTTCGCCCCCAAAACCCTTTTTTAAAGACTTAGGTTCTAATGTAAAGAGTAGGTTTTTCTTAGAGGAACGGGCAACTTTTGTAAATGACCCTCACCATTGTAAACGATAATAAACCACCCCCAAAAAGGGAAAGATTTGCAAGGGCGAGGAAGAAGTGCTTACAATGTCACTCATAGTGCCCTCCTGTCCTCCCCCTTCCCCCGACCAGGTCAATGACCCCCACACCAAACAGCAACTTTACCAAAAATTTGCTAAGAGAAAAAGAAACTCCCATCAATTCATAGGTACTGTGAGTGGTAAAGAGAGGATGAATTCTAGTTTAGTTTAGAATTTTAAAGTTTAGAATATTAAATTACATTTATATTTAATTAAATCTTTTTTTTTACAAACTAAACTGTCAAAGTAATTAATAGGGAAAATATTTTTGTTTCTAAATTAAAAGTATTTGCATCAATTTTAGCTTTTGGTAGTAAATTTGGTGTGGTAATTTGATATTTTTGCTTTCATTAACTGCACTATCTATGACTTATGTCAATTGAAAATAAAATTACCTGGATCATAGGTACATTTAATAAATTTTAGGCTCATCTAGTCCGGCTTGTAAAGTGAGGGAGAACTCAGGGTTCAACCCCCTGTGTAGGGCGGGGTGCAATTTCTTATATTTTTTCTAATCTGCCTGATCGTAAATATGGGTGGACTTTCTTAAAAATTCTACATTCCCCATTTCCATTTTATTTTGGGTTTAATACAATGCGTATGGGCCAGTTGGGTCGTGGGGCGCAATGGAAAAACAATTTCATAAGCCTTTTAAATACAAAAAAATTAGAAAATATTTGGCTCGAAAAATTGGTTTGCATTGCCAAGACTTTAATATAAGAAAAACCTCATGTAGACTTATCTACACCCAAAGTTTACATCAGCACAATAATGGGTAAAATTTAAAAAAAAAATCTTTATTCGACCTTTAGTCAGGATTTTAAAATCCAATATAAATAAACAATTTTGGTCATTTGCCCACTCTTCAAAAATAATAAAAAGCTTGTCGTTACAATTCTAAAGTTTAGCGTTTCATAATTGGGAATCATATTTATTAAAATAATAAGCCTATGAAGTAATAAAAAATGGTAACCATAGTTTATCCAAAAACCTTCAAGCGTTCTAATCCTAGTTTATAATTAATCTTTTCACTTCGTCTTAGTCCCCCCTTTCGGGCATATCCACCTTTAATTACAAATTAGGTAATAGGATGAAAAAGGAAATGTACCTTTATTTTCGTGGAGGGATATGAGAAAATAATTTAGAAAAATCACCCCTAGTACATTCGGCTGTATTCGAAAGTGATGACCTCTCCATTAAAACAAACAAACCAAACCAAACACAAGAAATGTTTAACCCGTTTGCTAAACTAACACTTGTTTTAATTATATAAAAATTTCTTAGTTAATGTTTACATGAAAGGGACTAAAAGGTGCAAAAGAGAATCAATGACCTGGTTGATATTTCGGAAATTGAGCTAGCAGCGCTATTCAACCAAAAAACAAGAAAGTTTATTGCCAAGTTGGATAAAAAGCAAAAATAAAAATAATAATTTAAAACAGTTTCTATTATTTTAACCACGACATTTATTTTTTAATTTTGAATTTACTTAAAAATTGTTATAATCACTTAAAAATAAGTAAAAAAAAACCTCAAAAACATTGCGACCCCACCCTGAACACGTCGTGACCTAAAGGTTGGAAAACACTGCACTACACATATCTTTTTAAGCCCAAATGACTTTGTTCCTATTGATCATAAAAAACCAGATCAATGCATCTAAAATAAAAAATAAATTAAATGTATACAAAATGTATTGTCATTTATTAATTTTTTTTTAATACTGTGTATCACTACCTTTGGGTTTTAATACGCCCCTATGTAACTAATACACTAATGGGTTAGGGATTAGTAAGGCTTAATTAGAGGAAATTCACCCACATTTGCGTGGAGGGAGAGTGGAAAACCATTTAGAAAACCCACCCTCAGTGTACCCAACCGGGGCTGAACCTCGGAATTTTCCCAAACGTCTTCAGCAGTCTAGTCCAACAATAGAGTAGTACGTTAGACCACGGGGCCACCGAAGCGGTTAAATTAAATTATTAATAAATTGATTTTCTACTGGCCCTATTTTGGCCATTTTTTAACGGACTATTATTTAGATTTTTCTTAATAGTGATAATTTTATCCAATTTCAATTAAACTTTGGTACGCACACAGTTATTTTTAAAATTAAGCATTACAATTTTGCTTATTTACATTTATAATCATATTAAAGCATGCATAATATGCCAATCAACTTGTGATAAAGTCGGCTAGAAATTATGCATTTACACAACACTATTGCATGTGGATTTAAAAAAAATTATATGTTGTCAATTAGTATTCAAATTTACATCCATCCCACAAATTTGTTTAGACTGGATGCATTTAGAAACTATTTTAAGAGACCCCTATCAGGTACATGTTTGAAAAGTGAATACAAATAGAAGCTTTTTATGCAATCTTTCAGCTTCAATTTCAAGAATATTAGTTTAAGTATGAAATACAACTAGGGGAAGGCTAATTTAGTACCGGAAGAGCCAATGTCATACCCCTACACCCCATTCTTCGATTTCGTTATCAACTAATTTGGAGGGGGTTCCTACCTCAATTTCGGTAATTAAGGTCTTTTAAAAGCTATTTAGAGTAGTCCTCTCTCCGAATATATATATATTTTAAATTTGATCATTCTAAGAGCAATTAAAGTAGTCCCCCTTTTTGGAAATTTTTTAAAATTTCCCGGTGCCTCTAAAGTCTGGAGGCTAATTTTAATTAGACCTCACTCTTTTCCCCCCCCCCCCCATTTACGTTTTCTGTAAGCTATTTGAAGATATCTTGGTACCCCAGATTTTTTTTTGAAATTTGAATGCAAACTATAAGCTATTTAGATTACTCCTACCTGATTTTTTTCCTCAAAATTATATGCCTCTAAACTTTAGAAGTGGTCTTCACACGGCTGATATTTTGAAAATTGGATCTTCTTAAAGTTATTTGAAATGACCCTTCGTCGGGATTTTTTTTATAAATGCCTTTAGCAGATATTTGAAGTGCTCTTCTACTGCAACATTTTTGAAAACTAAGACTTTCAAAACACAATTTGTAGTGCTCCTCAAGTAAGAAATACTCAAAATTAACATGCATATAGAAGTTTTTTTGGATTGGCCCTCCCCTATTTTTTTTTCTTTAATTCAGATGGCTCTAGAACAGGCATTTCAAACTTGCGGCCCGATTCATTATTCTGGGGCGGCCCGGGGAAACCCTTTTTAATAACCACCATAAAATGTGACCCAAATCGTCTTTTTATAAACAGTAATAGGAATACCAACATTTGAGATTACGACATTTGGAATTTGGTCATTATTTGCTAAAATATAATTAGGTAAGTTTGTGTGTACCAAAAATTTTACTCATTACTCACTAAGGATCGATTCCCAAAAATGGTTTATATTTGCGCATCAAGTTGTAACAATACGGATTAATTCCAGATATAAAAATGCTGTAATAAATTTCGGTTGTCTATAGCTCCGGGGTCGAGCGCCCTACATCACTGTACAGATTAGATACCGTTTAACCACTGTTAAATGCTCCGTGGTCGAGCACTAATTAAATCGGATAATTAATAAATGTAAGAAAGAAACTGTTGATGGCTGTTGATTCACACACGGTTTATCAAATGACAATGTTGATTACTTATACAAACTCCAATTAAATGATTTATATCAAAGCACACTGTGATTTTAATGTAAATTATTGTATTCTGTGTTAGACTGCGAGAGCCAGTGCTATGCATTTAGGGAGCCCCTTTAACTGCGTTGCTTTCGCCTGACTGATTTTATTTTTACGTTGCTTGTGCGACTTGTCCTGTTGCTGCTTGGATGCCTTAATTATAACGCACAAACGGCTTATAATGAACATACCCCTTGCCTCTTGATCCCTTCGTCAACAGGTAAAAACTAACTAATAGAAAGAGTCCTGGGGACAGGTGTTTGTGAAGGCTAGTTTCTTATTGGAAAAGGGGAAATTTGGCACCCCTTTGCCAAATCCCTGCGGAGTTGTTCTTTTAACAGAAAAATCGTATAAAAAATATATTTTAAAGGTGTACTACGTTTCACATTATTTCTAAAAGCGCGTATTTCTTCATGGATGAATCATAAAACGATATCTAACAACTACATATGTTAATTTTAAAAAAAAAAACCCTTTCATCCATGACTTTTAAAATATTTTAGAGGGATGCAAATCAATATCATTACAAAGTATGTACAATATTTGTCAGTACACAAGTGTGTTTTCGCTCATAAAAGGAACAAACATCCGAACGATCACATTTACCGATTCACATTTGTCACTATTTTGAACTTGACTTCAACAAGAGATCTAAACCCCACTCAACATTTGATGCAAATATAAAGATTCAATTTTTGGGTAAAAAAATAGGGTAAGTATTACCATTTTGTGTGATATAATTTATTTTTACTATAGTAAGGATTTTAAAATTAAAGATTTTCCCATTTAAGATGCTGACAATATTGAACTTTCTGAAATGCGCCCCCTCGTTATTGAAAAAGTTTAATGCTTTCCTTAAGGTAAAATAGTTTGACACGTCTGCTCTAGAAGCTATTTTTTTTAAAGGAGCTCCTCCCTCGACAGATTTGTTTTAAAAACCACTAAGAAACATCTATTTTTTAGTTTAACTTTACAAAACATCAAATAGGTGATGTTAATACTACTCAGGGTCACGATAAATTACAAAATGTAGTTTAAAAGAAAATCTAACGTCAATATCACGGCCAATTCTAATATAGAAACACAACTGATATTTTTCTTACACAACTATTGGAAGATAACGCCACATATTATTTTTCAGGTTATGCTGCCAAAAAATGTTTGAAAAAAATTTCAATGCCTAACTTTCAAGGAAAAATTCCCGGGTCAAAACTATCACGTTTATTTTCAAGCCCAAATCTTACACATTATAAGCATACAAAACTTCAAAGTCTTCAACAAACTTGGACCTAGGACAACTAACTCCACCTCTGTTGAATTATGGAGTGTAAAGTAAGTTCCAGTTAAAAAATTTGTAGAAATCTACGAAAGCATTTGTCAGGGAAAGTAAAAGTTTAGAAATTATCACAAAAGAATTTATCTCTAATAATATGAAATATTTTCCTACTTGGTTTATGAAATGTGAAAATCACAAACTAATTTATTGAAAAGTATTCTAATAGATAGAGAAAGGCATGACTTAAGAAAGGGTTTCAAGTTTCTACAAGAGACACCAAAAGTAAACTGATAAATGGTGGGAAAGAACATCCGTACTTGAAAAAACTGAGGAATAACTAAACGGACAAGTAACTATCGGTTACTAAATCTTACTATTTAATTTAAAATTAATTGGGGTTTAAAATTATTGACTTAGTCATCATAGCACAAAGCATTTAAAAGAATCTAGTAGGAGTTTGCGAAACTCCAATTGTGTAACTTGCTTCACCAATAACCATATTGAAAGCTAAAATGCATACTTAAATTTATGTTCACTCATTGCAAGCACCAAATAACAATTATCAAAAAAAATATTGAACTTCAATTCGGTTCTAAGTAATTTCATACATTTAATTCAAGATTGCTTCGAATCGGAATACTAATTTACTTCGCACACTCCTCTAATATAGATACGATATGTTTATATTTACTTTCTTGGGCTTATTGATGGCTGTACCCAACTATATTAGCCTACCAACCTCAGCAAGGTTTTTTTTCATGGATATTTGTTTATTTTAATTATTCATTATCTAATTTGGGAAAGTGATTTTTTTTAACTCTCATCCTATTAGAGGTACAATTAATTACATAATGTAAAGGGCCCACTATTTGTCATGAAATATTTAAGTGATACACTTGTGTTCGTTATTGAATATTTAATTCCACTGATTTAAAATTGGTGCATTTACAATGTATATTTAAAAATTTGTTGCCATGAAAATTATGCTTATTTAAAATAATTAAATTTCAGATTGATTAAAGTTTTGTTTAAAATTAAAGACATTTCAGATTGTTTCGTTGAAAATGTTGCGAGATACATTGAAATTAAAATATCTTGATATTAAAAAATAATCATTTTTCATCATTGGTTTGGAGAAAGAGACCAAACGAATTAAGGGGGACGATTTTTTTAAATAACATAAGAAAATATGAATTTTAAATCTATTACTAATCTTTAATTTAATCTATATTATATCATACATAACATGTTTAAATTGTTTATTAATAATATTATTTTAATATATTTAACAAATTTGCTATGCATAGCATATAAAAACATATTAAGTTAATATTAGTTCCAATACTTAAACAAAATAAAATATTTGTCAAAATGTATAATTCATAATTAATGTAATTGACTAGAAATTTTAGCTTAAATTTAATTTTTCACAAAACTAATGTATACATTATAATGGTTATATTTTTACAAATATTATTTTTAAATTGAGTTTCATATGTTTTAAATTTTTTGTAAATATTGTATTAATTCATTTTATTATTTAGGTGTCAATATTGCTATTATGATGCTTCAAGAAGAACATAATTAAGTTTGGAGCTATTTAGCCTTATAGAGAGAATGTAGGAGACACGAGAAAAGTTGTGTTTTTTCAGTTTATATAGCAAACCCCTATTTGGTCCCAAAAAAAATATAATAATGCTTAATAGAAACATGAGCTTAATTTTCTACACGTGGTGATATGATAGTTTTTGAATATCTGTCAATGATGTCCTGGAATATAAATGACAACTTTTTATCTTCATTTAAAGTTTTTTTTAGGTAATACCGCCATACTTAAAGACAGATATCCAACAACTATTGACATAAGCCCTGTGAAGAAAATTAAAAATCCATGTTTCTATTGAAGCATATTTTATTTATTTAGGCCAAAAAATTGTTTAGATATAAAAACTAAACACTGTTTTTTTTTCTCGCGTCCCTTACCATTCCCACTTCAAATGTCGTTTTGTAATAGTTAATTAACTAATTGCCAAGGGGTTTTCATTGTAGAGCTTTTTGTGTTTTTGATGTTCCACCTCATATTGAAAATAATCTAAGAAACCATATCTTATGTAACTTTTATTAAGTTCTTTACGTTTCAAAAATTAAAAAAAGAAGAAAAAGTAACGACTGTTTTCCTGGTTGTTTTCGTAAAAATTTGGACAGATTTGGGTATATTTCGACTAAAATCTTAATAAAAACCCGAGGGACAAAATATTTTGATTTTCGATCTAACTTTGGTTTATTATTTTTTGGGGGGAAGATGTCCAAAGTAAAAAACAACATTCAGTCTCGTTTTGCGCTAAAAAATCTATTAACAACGTTGAAATTATACTTATCAAAATTAGCATGTATTTATTTGGAACCACCATTCGATAAAGTATATTTTAAAATTTTTCCAAAATATTTTTAAATATGAAATATCATTTTACCCGTCGGTACTCCAACATTCGAGCCATGACCTCTTTAATCAAAGCCAGGCCCAAAGACATAACTTACTCTGCTGATTTGGGAGGGTTTGCTTAAAACTGTAAATACAATAAGCGGGACTCGTACTCCCCCATCCCCTCCTTTAGCAAATGGTTGTGCTCGAGCCTGCTTTTATTAAACCTAGTGTCTGTTGTAATTCTATTGTGAATGCCACCCCCCTTCCCCTCAACCTCGCAGAACCACTAAAGGGCCAGACATACTTTAACTCTAGACATAGACAACACTGTAAAGTACTGGTTGCCATAGTAAACATGAAAGCTTCTAAAAACCAAAAGTTGAAACACTAGCGTTTCGAAGCGGGCACTCGACAGAACTAAAATTTAACGAGACTCAGTGGAAAAACCACCCAAAAAAACTTGACTGAATATTTTAACCTTTGAAAGTCCTCTCTATAGTATACATTTCTCTGTGACCTGAACTTGACTTGGCGCAATTCGGTCCGGATTAGTAAACAGTTTTTAATCCCCTTTAAAAACTGGCGCAATTCGGGTTTTGCCCCATTTGAAAAAAACCCTAAAAATTGTTCCTCACCCAATTCTATAAAGAGACGTTCATTTTAAAAATTTCAAGGGCCCCCATTTAAAAAGATGTGGTCAGTGAATTTTGAAAATTTCAACGCCCCTTTTACATTCCTTACTGGTGAATTTCACAAAATCCGGTCCTAAATCTGGTCTAGGCCGAAAAGGAACCTTTACTAAAAAATTTAAGTTTACATGTTTGAAACCATTAAGCTCTTCGAACAAAACCACAAACTCCCCCACCTCATTTATTGTCTCTACAGGAAAAATTGGCCTTGTAGTTTGGAAATCTAAACAAAATGTCTCATCCCCGCATATCCACGCTCATTTTGATATTATTTTAAACAATATTTAGTTATTATAAGAGAGAAAACATAAAAAAATCCCAAATTTGTTTTTTTTAAAGGTCCTCGCACACCACATAGTATCGTATACGTACGGTGCGTGGTTTTCCATTCCGCTTTTAAAGCGAAAGACACGTACCTGCGATACTGTTATGGCAGCCATTGCCTACCCCCCACTACACCCTTTCAAACACTCCTCTCACACATCACTAAGTTTTTTCAGCCATTGAAGAATCATTTCGACAGGTGCCCAAATAATTTCAAATATCTGCTAAGGCTGAAATATTTAACTTGGTCTCTCGGTATGAGATAAAATATTATAATGCGAGTCCAGCTATTACCCTGGACATTTTCTTTTTACCTTCAACAAGCATTGCAACCTCATACATCCAACGATCAGCTACCCATGATACTTCTACCACATCAAAATGTTACTTAGTCACTCCCTCAACAATCAATGTATCATCTTGCTTCCCATCATCAACTTTTATATGTCTTCATCAAACAGCTCTTGATGTTCCTCAACAGCCACAGCCCTACGTGAGGGGGATTTGGGAAAAACCTAATGAAAAAAATCCTTTCGTAATTTTTTGGACAGCCCTTATTGGTTTTATAAAAATTTTATTTCAAGTAAAGATTTTCTAAATTATAATATTACTAAAAACCTTAAAACCCAAAATGAGTTTTTCGTGTCTCAAATACTTGCAGAGATAATATTGAAATTCTGCTTATGTAAAGTTGCCTAAATTTATTATCATGAGATTATTATAAGGGCCAATTAGTTAAAATGATAAACAATGGCCGATACAACATTTTTTATAAATCCCTTAGAGCAATTTCAAGAACTTGTTTTAAACTCTTCTTTTTTTACCTTTAGTAAGCTACCCTCAATTTAGGGTAGGATAGGTAACTCTTTAAAACTCCTTGGGGAACCCTATAAAAACCCTAGATACTAAGTTTATTTAGCCTGACCAGTAAAAATTGTTTCGGCTCAGGCCTGGATATAGACACACAGGTAGACACATAGCAAAAAGCACTTATCAGTTTTGGGAGGTTGACATTTTCAACAATTTTGAGCTAGAATTTTTTTACGATTTTCAATACTTTTTCCCTTTTTCAAGTGGTCTAGAGAAAGTAAAAATGTCTATTAACGTAATATGAGCACAAATCACTTTTTATTTTAGTAGTGAAAACATATTTCTATACATTCTTTAAAAATACTTTCAATGGCACTATGGGGTAAAATAATCACAATTTAAGAAGGAAAAAGTAGTTGATATTTCATTGGCCACTTTTGTAAAATTTTTTGAGTTCATATGTCATCATGTCCCATTATTTGAATACCGTAAATTTTTTTTTAACTTACCCAAAAAATGTTTTTATAGTCTTATGAAGAATGTTTTGGCTGGATACAGTAAAAAATTTTTGCTTTTTAAAACTAACAAAAAAGTTTTTTTAAAC
>JBCFYV010002147.1:0-36564 GCA_039000515.1 Timema cristinae
GTCTATACTTTAATAACAGCATTCTTTTGACCATTATTTGAACTAATAAAAATTTAGTTACTTAGATATTCTGTTGCAAGTCTGCGAAACACCCTAAAATAACCAGATTAAACGGTTATGTTGATGTGGAATACCTCACGGGATCTGAACTATTCCACATCCTCATAACCATTTAATCTGGTTATTTTGGGGAGTTGCGCAGACTCGCAACTTGGTTTAATTCTGTACTACTCCTTGTGCCTGCTCGCCTACTGCATCTCTGCTTCAAATATTAACCTTATTTTCATACTAGTTAAATTTTTTTCTATGGTGTTGGCTAAAATCGGTTCTTTCTTTAGTAATTTATTAATCTTTCTTAATATCTATATACAAACATTTTTTACAAAAAAATACATAAATGAAATAATAATATTTTCCAACCCTTTTGGGTTCATTAATATATCATGTCCATCGAAAAATAAAACAAATCATGGTTCTTCATATCCCAAATAGGGCACAAATCATATTAATGGCGGTGGGGTATAGTGACCCCACCGCACGGCACATTTCACCTAGTTGGCGTCATCACTGAGGGGGAGCCCATAGCGTCACCGGGCGTCCCGCGCACTTTCCGTTGAACTCGGCCTATACCGCCGGCATACCCCGCTGTCTGGCACCCCTCCAGTCTCACACGACTAGAAGGGGGGTCACGACTCCCCAGATTCGACTCCGAGGTCACCTGCGACGTCGACGAAGGGATTCACAACGCCGTCCCTGATTCGGTGGTAGGGATGGCCAGGAGCGTCGTAATCGCCGATGCCCCTGACGATCATGTTGGAGCTGGCCTGCGCTCGTCGGTGAAAAATCTTACGCCAGCCTGCGGATACGGCTGTCCAGGGATGGGAGGCCTGACATGGTCAGGAGAACGCGGCTTGGGACGCGGGGCGGAGCCCCGAGGATCAAACGAAGGAACCAGTACGGAAATGATTGTATCTGTATCTAGGTAGATAGGAGAATACGGGAGCGGAATATAGAAGGATGGACATCACACAGAGCAGGAAAAGCCTGATCTGGTGGTCGTATTCCAACGGACTGACCGGGCGCAAAAGTGGAGCCAGCTTCAACATGACGCCCCTGGCCCTACCCGCCGCCGAACGCAGGTGCGGGTCCCAACTGCATCTCGCATCCAGGGTCACCCCCAACCACCGGACTGACGGCGACCACTAGACCGCGGTTCCCTCCACGCGAAGTGGCTGCAGGGGGCCCGTTCCTCGACGTGGTGAACAAGATAGCCTGCGTCTTTTGGGATTGGATGGCGAGGGATCGAGTGCGAAGGTAGGCCAAACAGTCCCCGCAACGCAAAGGTAATTTTGGGCCCCAGACCACCTTGGCGTCCGGGGACTGCGCCAGGATAGCGGTGTCGTCTGAAAAACTGGAAGAGCTCTGTCCCGTGCGAAACGGGCATGTCTCGCACGAACAGGGAATACAGGATCGGTGAAAGGCAGGAGCCCTGGGGGACCCTGCCCTTTACCGGACGGGGGGAGGAAAGGGCTCCCTCGACTCCCACTCTGAAGGAGCGGTCGGCGAGGGAAGGACTCGAGGACGCGGAGGGATCGGAGGCGGAATACCCGCCCGGCAAGAGCGGTGAGAAGCCCACGGTGGCTGACACTGTCGAACGCCCTTTGACGTCCAACATGACGAAGCCCGTCCGGGCCCCGGCGTTTTGAACGTGCCGGTCACCAGGTCAACTACCTTGGCGACCGCGTGGGTCGTCGACAGGCCCTTCCGAAAGCCGAATTGGTGATCCGGCAGGAGGGGGTTCACCCCCAGCCAGGCCTCCAATCTGGCCAGGATCATTCTCTCCGCCACCTTGCCGACGAAAGAAAGGAGGGAGATGGGTCTGTAGGAAGCCGGGTAGGCTGGGGGCTTCCCGGCTTATGAATCGGTACGACATACACCGCCTTCCACTGGTCCGGAAAGTAGAGCAGCGTCAGGACGGCGTAAGGATTCGGAGGAGGAGTACGAACGCCTTGCGGGGTAGGTGAGTGAGGAGGAGTGGGGAAACCCGGTCGAGCCCGGGGCGGACGAGGTTTTGAGCCTCGCCAGGGCCCGAGACAGCTCGCGGGGGGTGACCAGTCGTAGGTCGGGGTAGGGAGGGTCTCCCTCGACTGGGGGGAGGAAGGGGTGCTCGGGGGGCTCTAACCCAGGAGGCTCCGGATCTCTCACCGGCGATCCCGGTCGTCGCGCGAAGCTGGCCTCAAACGTCACCGCCAAGGCCTCCGCTCGGTCGAGGCGGCGGACGCCAAACCGCCCGCCACGCGCAACTCCGGGATAAGATCGGGCCTGCGGCGCATCCCCTTCAGATGGCGCCACAGAGAGAGATCCTCGGTATTAGGGTCTTGGAGCCTCCTGCGTTGAGCCTCCGCCCTCCACCGAGCAGGGAGCCGCCGGCAGCGGGGAACGGGACTCTGTAGATCTCCCTGGCTTGAAGGATGTGAGACCGCTGCCACAGGGCTCGCGCCCGGTCGCGGAGCCGCATCTCGTCTAGGATGAAGGGGGTAACGGTGGGCCCAAGAGTGGAGGTCGCCTTACAGGGATGGATGATGTAGCGGCTGAAAGTAGGGTCGACGCGAAGAGGTGGGCCTGGCGGTCCAACTCCGTGACGTCGGGGATGGGTGCGGCGGAAAGATCGCGCGGGCCAGCCTATCCTGGAATCTAGGCCAGTCCGCACGTCTGTAGTTGAATCGGGGAGGCGTGTCGACGGGCAGCGGAAGAAAGTGCAGATCACAGGTCACGGGGTTGTGGTCAGATGACTGGGACAGGTGAGTGACCAGAGGGGAGAGAAAGGGTCTCCTCGTGGTCAAGATGAGGTCCAGGAAACTGGGGAGGTGACGGGGGTGTTCGGGGAGATAGGACGGTAGGTGGGGGTGGTGGATGAAGAGGCCGTGCCCGTCCGCAAACCGGCGGAGGACGGTCCCCTGCGGTTAACGCCAGCAAACCCAAGAGGTGTGTCTGGCGTTATAGTCTCCCGCCAGCACAACGCTGGGCGTCGAGACCTCGCAAGACCGCCCAGTCCGCCACGGAAGGGGGAGCCCCGGGAAAGCGTAGACTGTCGCGATCGTTTTTTTGAAAGGGTTTTATTTAATTCTTGTAGCACATATAACAGATTATAACATTAATAAAACATGTGAAACATAGAGGACAGACAGTTAACACCAGCCCCGAAGGGCTCTCGGAAACGAACACGACATAGACATACAACACAAAACTCAACGAGAAAAACAATGGCGCCCTGGTGTCGCGATCGTGATCGAATACGCGGCACCAGCAGTCTCACCGCCACAAAACTTTTACTTATCTACGTAACGAGATCGTTGACTTCCTACCGCGAGCTATTGGACCCCTCGATACATTTCTCGGTGGCGCACGAGACTCGTCGATTGTAAAGTCGGTCAAAAGAAGATCCAGAATCGCATTTTGCTCGTAAAGAAAGTCGATGGTCGTGAACGACATTACGACTCTCTTTCAAAGGGAAAGAAAAGATCCAGAATCCCAGTGCCAGAGCACAAGATCGATAGCGAGTCAATATCCTTCTCGTCTCATACCTTCCGCATCCCTACAGTAGCCCATGGCTTCTTTGGTGCTGAGTGACAGCTCACAACTGACTGATAAAAGCTGTGAAATGTTACCAGACCAAATTATATATCTCTACGCCAAACCATATGAGCTGCAAAAACATGTGTTTAGCAGCTGTCACTTTTGACAGTCAAAATTTAGGTATATACCTAAATGTTGACTGTCAGAAGTCAGCTGTGAGCTGTCAGTAAGCACCAAAGAAGATATGGGGCTACTGTACTCACTTTTGTTAGCGATAAACGATAGCTAACGTTTTACGAAAAGACTTCGGCTGCTTCGTAGGGCTTCGTGGATAATGTGTGGCTATCGGGTGGGGAAGCAAATTTGTTTATCTCGCGCATATCTTCCACTTCCGAACGCTTTCCCGCCGAATTTGGTCCGACCACTCCCTTATCTATGGGTCCGACAATTAGTGTCGCCATATTGTTTGAAGTTATCAAATACACTGGTTCAAGATGGAATGGCAGGATATTGTTGACGATCTGGAAGATTTTCGGTTCAAGATGGAATGGCAGGATATTGTTGACGATCTGGAAGATTTTGATGATATAGCTGACGTAGTGATGGACTTTGAAGTTAATGAAAATAACTTTAGAATACCTAAAAAGTACATAAAAGACATGGAAAATCCCCTGGAAATGTACAGCGAGGTGGAATTTCACAGGCGTTTCAGGTTTGGCAAGGCTCGTGTCGTTGAGAAATTACTTCCAATTGTTAACGAGGCCTTGTTAAAACCGACCAACAAGGGACTTCCTTTGCCTCCTGTACAAAAATTACTCTTGGCGTTAAGATATTACGCGACAGGAAATATCCAGGTTAGTGTATTTTAGGCTAACATCTTTTATAAATGTGTTATTATATAGGCCAAATTTACACCCATTCCTACGTTTAAAAAAATATGTGTACACCTAATAAAAGTTAATTTATCAAAGAAAGTAATTTTAATGCAAAAACAAATGTGTTATAGTTTGGCCTTAAATATAATGTAGTTGGGCTGGGGGCCTTTTATAATTATAGCATATGTTAGGATATAATTGGTTCAATCTGTTGGTTAATACTTGGTGGCAGGTTGTAAAATTTGATGTAAAGTCCTTGGCCATAGTGCATAGTGAGGGCAAGATTAATTTTTTTCCTATGTTAAATCATGATAAATTTAATGTTTTCGAGCACTTACATGCAGACATAAGCAAATTTCTGATTATAACAAAAGAAATGTTGTAAACAATTACTATATACTATATCATTAAAATAATTGTTAGAAAAATCACCTAATAAGGATCCTTCAATTCCTTCTAACAAAGTAGGCCTATTCTATAAACAATTGTTAAGCCCTATTAGAAATTTGTATTTATTTAAAGTCTACATGAAAGGTTAGGTTAAGCTCCTTTTTTTTATAAAGGCTTAATGTGTATTAATAAATACATTAACTCATTATCAGGCTTTAATATAGGTTTAATACCTATTCTCAGCGTTTAGGCCATTCATTTAGATCAATTTTCCAAGGATTTTTTTTTTCACAGAAGTTGCTAAAGAATAAGAACTTATGTTTGTATTAATTTTCTTATAGGCTAATTTTCCTCTACAATTTAGAAACTTGTCACGATATTTGCTTTGTTATGGTCGGAAATTTGCTTAGCCTATATTATTGTGTGGACAGGCTTCGTGTTCCTCTAAAGCTGAGAAGACTGGACCGAGATGGCGGGGGGAAAGGAGGCAGTGGGGGGGGCTCATGTTCCAAACAGACCCATTCAGTGGCTGGAAGCTGTTAATGATGCTCTTGATGATATGTGCCAAAAAAAACTTAAAATTTTTCATAATTTTACATAGGAAAAACCCGCCTCGGTGGCATAGTTGGCTAACGCGCTAGTCGTGTTGAGCTCGACTGCTGAGGACGAGGAGATGGAGCTTCGAATCTTGGTCAGGTGAACTGGAGGTGGTTTTACTTAAATGGTTTTCCACTCTCCCTTCACACTAATGTGGGTTCACTTCCTCTAATTCAACCTTCCCAATTCCTAATCCATTAGTACTTAAGCATATAACCCGAACGGGTAGTAAGACGCGGTGCTAAATAATAAATAAATAAAAATACAGAGGAAAAAAATAAAGAATCCCGCTTCGGTGTGTGCTATCCCGACCTAAACTAATACAGACATAAAGTGAAAAAGATGGCCTACAAGAGTTAAATAACTGGACCATTGGGAGTATTAGCACCATAGGCTACATAAATTATTGTGACAAAACAATAACAAACAGGCATACATTATAAAACCCCAAACTAAAGGACCCAGGACTATATTTAATAAATCCACAAATATATATTTTGACTTTGTCCACACAGTTAGAGTTGTAGCTTACTTTTGTAGAAAGCAACTAACTACCGGCATATTCTTGGAAATCATAATACAGTAGGCCTATAGATTATAACATAGTTCAAACACAGGATTATTTAACATTATTATTTAAGGCAGTTAAGAAATAATAATTGTGAGCTAAACTTATTTCGGTAGGAAGGTTTATAATAGGGTCTATTTTTGTTAAATTAGTCCTAATTAAAAATAAATTTAAAGTTTAGCTAAAAGATGAAAGTAATGTCCTTAAAAATATCCCATACGCCTATATCTTTTAAATATGATTTGTGAACTATAATTTTAGGTCAACTAAGATTGGTTTAATTATTTGTTGTTTATTGTATTACAGCAAGTATGTGGAGATTTGTATGGTGTCAGCCAAACTACAGCTGGTGACATAATCCACACAGTGTCTCGCTTGTTTGTGGATAAAACTACCTGAGTTTGTTGTGCCGCCAACAACCGAAGCAGAGTGTCAATCTGCCATGCAATGGTTCCACGATGTTGGAGGTTTCCCTGGGGTTGTGGCTTGTGTTGACGGAACATACATTCCAATCAAGAATCCTGGGGGCCCTAATGCTGACATTTATCGCAATAGGCATGGAAACTTCAGCATGAATGTCCAGGTAGAACATTTAATATTAACTTAAATTAACTTTGAATGTGTTTGAAATAGGCCCTAATGGTTTTAAAGCAAATTATGGCCTGCCCTAAGCGATCCTGTCACAAATATAATAAACCTGGTAGTCAATTTTAAAATGAATACACAACATTTTGACTACTTAACAATTTAAAATTTACATATTTCCTTGGCTGGTACCAACTTTTTTTTTAGCTGTACGTATGACTACCAGTTTTGAGTTTTACGCACATGCACTAATTGTGCTAATGTGCCGGGAATAAGTAAAGTTGAATTTGTTGGAAGTGTACCTACAATTGTGTTTAAAGAGAGTGTAAATACACTTGAGGAAAAACCACACATAGTACACCTGACAGAGATTCAAACCTCTTATATCCCTTACATTTAAAAAAAAGTTGGTAAATTTTGAAGGAGTGGGAAACTATTAAGGAAAAAACCATCTCCATTGCAACTGATTGAGATTCTAACCTCAACCTCCTCGTCCCCAACGACTACTAAGTGCAATGCAAATCGAATGCATTAGATCGCTCTGCCACTGTTTTTTATATAATATATATAAAAAAAGAGACAATATAGACGAGACTAAAACAAATTCATTGAGAAAAAAATTCTCCTTATTTACTTCAACTATACAAAGGTTTTCATTTCATATTCATAGTAAAATAAAATGTGAAAATGAAATTTTACTAAACATTGCTTTAAATTTTTGCAAAAACTTAATGTGGCAGTGTTGGTATAATACAAATTTTGCAAACCAAGGTTTTTTAATTGGTTTTAGTTGACTGCAGGAGCCAATATGTATATAGTGGACATCGTCTGCCAAAGAGGTGGAAGCTTCCATGATGCTACGATCTTCGAAGCAAGCGGCCTTTGTGCAGTATTTGAAGATGGATTAATGCATCAGGGATTACTTTTGGGAGACAGTGGATATCCTTGTCTTCCGTATCTTTTCACCCCAGTACTAGATCCTCAGACTGTGGCAGAGAGACGATACAATGCAACCCAAATAAGAACCCGCAACTGTGTTGAACGCACCATTGCTGTCTGGAAACGCAGATTCAGATGCCTGACCAACACCTTAGAGACCACTCTTGCTCACACTTCAGCCATCATAACTGCAACTAGTGTCCTGCATAACATCGCTAGGCGTGTGAATGAGGATTTGCCTGAGGATGAATTCCCATGGGTTGCAGGTGATGTTGAGTTTCATGTTGCACCTGCTCGTGAATACCAACAAGGTCACCTCGTACGCCAGGAGTTCATCCGCACTCATTTCACAGACTAACAAATTGATAATAATTCTACTAAACTAATTCTTATGTTACTCTTGCTATCAGCATATAAATCCTGCTCACATCATTTTGTATAAATGATTCTTAATCTTTGATTAATTCAATTAAATTTCAAGGTATCTTAAAGCCAGTTTCATAGTCGGACTTAGTGCACCTCAAATGCGGTTTGAAACTAAATAAAGGACGACACCTACCTAGACTCGAATATAATTGGCTAATTTGACATACAAAACTAGCTTATTATATTCCAAGTCTAGGTAGGTGTCGTCCTTTATTTGGTTTCAAACCGCATTTGAGGTGCACTAAGTCTGACTATGAATCGGTTCCTTAATATATGGAGATTTTTTAAAAGGATGTGCCTTATCTTATTTTCAGTTTAACATAGTTGCCCAAATAGCTTTTTTTTATACAGCAATTTGTTTCTCTATCATATATTTGAAGGGAAAAAAATCTCAAGTGAATTGCATTGAATATGCAAATGTAATCTGTGATTGTGAAATTCTCTGCACATTTCTTTAGTTTTGCTTCCTGCATCTGGTAATCGAACAGAAACCAATATTGTGTTTGTAATTTTTCTAAACATTGTCTGCTGGTTTGTTTTGTTCTTCCTGCAGATGGTAATCTTAACAGAAACCAGTATTGTGCATCTAATTTTATTAAACATTGTGTGCATTTTTACCCGCAGATATTAATCTAACAGGAACAATATATTTTGTATGTTATTTTATGCAACATCCTCTGCAGGTTTCTTTTGTTGTACTTCCTGCAGATAGATAGTAATCGAACAGGATTTTTTTTAAAATAAACATTTAATCTTTATTAAACCTCTATTTTTGGATTTTTTTTTATTTCTAAATGTATGTACACTTCTCATAAACTAAACCTTCCTCATCGCTCATTAATAAAATTGTTACAAATGTGTATAACTTGAACAGCTAGTAAGATGCAGTCCGCCAGTGGTTCATTTAGTCATAAATAGTAGTCAGCAATCTCGGTGGATTTAGCCATGTTACAATTTTCATAATTTGTAAACCAGACGAGAAACTGATGCTATCCATGGGACCACTGATAAGGGTGTTTGTTGTTGAAAGTTGGACTAGTTAATGTTAGACCTTCTAATTAAAGTGCTTAGTTATTCAAATATGTTTTGACAAGCTTCATATGTAGGTTATCTTAAAATATGAACGCCACCAAACATTTTTACCTCACAAGATTTTTCTCTTACTCAAGAGACACTTTCTTGTCGAATGGCCTTAGCAAGTTGTACACAAAATGTTGAAAATGTATTTCAATTTTAGGGCCTTACTATGGTTGAAAAAAAATATTTATAGGAGTTATAGCTTTGGTAAAAAATATAACTTGTTATAATTGATAACTATAAGATAAGATAAAAAAAAAATTTACTAACATTATTAGTTATAAAAACAAATTAGTACAAAACCACCGATAACCTGCTATTGTAATATAACTAGGGAATATAACAAATGAATGGCTGGTAATTTATTAAATAAAAGTGCTTATTTCAGTCCATACAAAAGAAACATTTTATTTGGTGTTCTGAAACATACAGCAGAGTAATAAAAAGCAAGCAAACAAAACGCACAACTATTCACATAGAAATGAAATATAAAAGTAAACAAAGAGTTCACTGCCTCGGTGGGTGCTGTTGCAAGAGCCGGAGAGCCAACACTCGTTCTAGTTGGGCCTTCTCCAACAGAACTTGGTTCACAGCATCCTGGTGTGACCGTGCGGCATGGAGATTTTGAACTGCGATGTTATGCAGTTCTTCATGCCTTGTGGCCACATGGTTACGCTCCCGCTCATTATGGACCAGGATCTCTATGTGTGGTCCAGCTTCATCAGCTCGTGTTCGGTTTGAGCTTCTAGACCACCTCTTGCCTTGTCCAGCCGAACCCTCAGCTCCTCCCCTAGGCGGGCACTGTTAGAGGCACATCTCCTCTGAACAGACCCAACACTAATTGGAGTGCTGAAGCATTTTATAACAAATATAAGAAATAATAAAGAAATATAGTTCAAAATGTTAGCAAATCTGCTGTTTGCTAATGAATAGTTATTTTAATTTGCTCATGAGTTTAAGACTAATGGCTAAAATGATATAAACATGAAGGATAAGAATTAAAAAATAAAATAAATTGTCATGGTTACCGACAAAATGTGAAAATGGATGTAATACCTTTATAAGTATTATAAATCTGGACAAAAGGAGTAATATTTCAGTCTTTTTTTTCTTATATCATGATTAAAAATTCGTTGAATAGGAAGGTATCAAAATTACTTTTATTCCCTCAGTTTGCTAGGCTGCATATTAGCTATTTTGTTTCCTCAGCCAAGATTTTTAAACTTATTGTCTATTACATTAATAATTAGAGTGACTCATGTTTATAATCGTGGTAAGAGACCCCACAAAAAATTTAAAAGGGAATATAGTTTTATTTTATTGCCGTGTCTTAATACCGGTTCAGGTTGTACTCATATGTACTAATTGCTTTAATGCGTTAGGGGTGAGGATGGTTGTACTCATAGAAGTGCAACCCCATTTGCATAGAGGGAGAGTGGAAAACCTTTTATAAAAGAACACCCTTAGTACACCTGACCGGGATTCAAACCCGATCTCCCTGTCATCATAAAGCCAGTTTATTGCAAGAGTTACACCTCAGAGCGGTTATAATTCTGTATAATATAATTAGTGGATTGCACATTGTGTTATTTATTTTTTGACTCTTGGGTTGTCACTCTTATTTTTAGTTCACTTTAAAATATTGAAATAAAATATAAGAAATTGGCATAAAATTGATTAGCAGTTTTGGACCTTTACAAAATGAAATACAGATCAATAAATAATTACACACCAGAATGGTGGTTCTGGTTACCCCTGACATCGATTCGCAAATTTGGGATTCTGCTTGGTACAAATAACTGTCATGTGCATAGTGGCTGCTATTGAAAATTCTAACTTTCCATCCTCCCTCCAATCAACTGCTGGTGTTTTTTCCTTTCGTTAAGTCTTTCCTAGCTCCCCAATAGTTCGTGACATTGGTTTCCCACATTGGAATCTTAATCTAGTGTGGCATTACCATCCCCAGACACATTCTGGAGCACTTCATTTCTTTCCCATTTGAGTGTGTTTCAAAAACTCATATTTAATATTTACCTTGTGGTTGGATCAAGGTTTCGGCTGGACTAGTCTGGCCTAGAGACACTGAAGCTGGACTCTCTTCAGCTGTTGGGAACCACTGGAGCTGTTGGGAAGATGACCCAGAGGGAACTGGCTCTAGAGCTGGCAGAGAAACTGGAGGGTGGGAAAGGTGTGAATGGAAATTGGTGGAGAAGTGGCAAAAGAAACGAGTAGCGGTGGAGACAGGAACAGGAGTGACAGTGGCAGTGGAAACACGGGAGAGATTTGCACGTTGTCGGTGAAAGAAATCACTGTCCCGGCAGTCGACCTCTTCATCGAGTCCTGGTATTATGGGCATTAATTTCTTCACCAACAACGCTATTTCTCGGTGGTCCACCACCAGTTGCCATTGCATGCCGTTTCTGGATGGCCAGGTCTTTGCAGCAGATAGCCTTCTGCTTGTCCCAGAACCTGTGTATAATAAATATGAAAGCACTATCTCTATTGGCTAGTGCAGAGTAATGCTGGACACACAACTGTGTCTAGCTACAGCTTAAATTTTAGTTGAATCCATTTATTTTTAATTCAACATGAAACTCACAATACAAATATGACCTAGTATTTGAGCATATTTTGTCTAGTTTATGCATGTACTAGTTATGCTAACGTGTTAGGAATTGGGAAGGGTGAATTTAGAGGAAGTATATCTGCATTTGCTTGGAGGAAGAGTGTAAAACCATTTTAGGAAAAACAACACCCAGTTCGCCAGGCTGAGATTCGAACCTCGATCTACCCGTCCTTGGCAGTCAAGCTCAACACAAAACTAGCAGGTTAGCTAACCACGCCTCTGAGGCGGGTCATATTGTATTAGATATTATTTTTTACTCATATATAATAGACCCGTTATTTGAAAATAAATTAAGGGCCAAAAATATTACAATGGTAAATATTTCAATATTATCCTAAAAATCTATCATAGTTTAAACAATAACATTCATATTAAATTGAAATAATTTAGATTATTATAAAAATCATACTAACCTTTTCAACTGGATACTGCTAGTTGGGTAAACGGCAGAGAATACCCAGTCGGATAAGAGAAAGGATTGGGGAAGGAGATAGACTATCGCCACGGCTCTTAAGTCACACCTCCCAAACGTGTCTCTCTACAAGACGTGGTAATATAACTCCCTCCCCATCCCAGCCACCAAGTTTGCTAAATAACAAAGATAGAAGACTGTCTATGATTAACAGTGATGAGTCAGCAGTAACTGCTAGAACATAAGCGCCGCCCTTTGTTTTGTTTCCCCCTGAATTTTTGGGGTAAGGGTCATTTCCGCCAGACCAACGTGAATAGATAAATTCCCCGACATTTTCCCGAGGGTCATTGATCCCGTCCACCCTATACACAACCTTTCACTACAATCATCACTGTACTTACTAATCAGTAATGTGGTACTGTTTAAATTTTGTAAATGGTTCAAAGTTACAAAATAGTGCTTTGTGAAAGTATGGTAGGTGTTTTGAAAGAGAGTACAAGAGAAATCCAGGTATTCGGCCTACATAAGCTGCTGACTTCATTTCTGACAATTGTCCTGCTCTTTCTGCTTGTCGATTCATAAAGTAAGATCTTAAAATTTAGAGCAAAATTGTTTGCCTACATTTCTCGCCCCAATTTGATATGTTGTCAGGGATAAGTTTACAATCGGAATTTCTATAAGTTGCATCTAGAAGGTGAATCTTAAAATAATAATTGACTAGTATTTGGTTTTGGGTATTTACCTTAAGCTGTAGTAAAAGTAAAGAGCTATACCTTGCTAAAAAAAATTGTATGTTTACGTTGACCCCACTTTTTAAGGGGGGGCCAACAAATTCCAGAGGGGGGGGTCTGGTCCCCCAGGACCACCTCGCTTTTTATGCCCTTGACAATGACCCCAAGATGGCTAATGATTGCTTTTTGTCTTGACATATTGAATTAAATGGTGTAGTAGTTTTCCAGTAGCAGAAACATGGACAATGAATGTAAGAGAGACTAGAAAAGTGGAGATGATGGAAATGAAGTTTGGGAGGATCACAATCAATCTAATTAACCTTGTACCATTTCCCTTTTTCTCCATTAGTGTTTTTTGGTTTCCTATTTTAGGAAATTTCATTGCACATTTTGCACTCCTCCCTGATGAGTTTTGATAGAGTGATGGCAGGGTCAGGGGATTGGGTAGTGACAATCGATTTTCTTGAATATCCAGCACATTGTGAAACTAGGATATATTTGAATTTTGTGTTCTGTTAGGGATTCAAACCCTGGATAGTTGGCTTACATGTCTGTGCTCTTAATCAATAATTGAGTTCTCTAGGTTATTAAGGAAACATGGGAATAGGCCGTCAGGATGTTGAACAGATGCACATAAAAAACCAAGAATTTAAATGCTGTATCTGTCCAAGACACATTTTTAAAATCTAATATAAATTTTATATTTGTATAAATTAAAATACATGTTTGATTACATTCAAAAAAAGCAAATTTATCAACAAAGCAATACAATAGGCATAGGCACCAAACTGTAAAAAAACATTGGGTGTGCTCTATAAAAAAAATGGTATGGGTAGTACATATAACATTTGGAAATTTTCAAGAACCGTAGGCTATTTAAAAAATGACCATTTGTTATCCTCAATGTATTTTTAATAAAATGAAATAAGTTTCATAAAAGAAAACATACATGCACAACACAAAAATAATACTAACAATACAAATACTGCCACTAACCAAACTATAATGAATATATATTGACAAATGCCGGCTGTCATTTCATGAGTTGCGAGTGCTACCAAATTAATCACGCTTGCTTGGATATCAGATTACAGGTTTTAAAAAGGATAGAATATTGGGGGTGCTGAGCACCCCTAAAAATAATTTTAGGGGCGCTTAATATACAAACCACCCCCACAGTTGGCGCCAATAGGGGATGAAAATATGAAACTAAACAATATATATATATTTATATCCCTCTTCTTAACATGCATTTTGGCAAATCAAAATAATATTAATATTTTACTTTCAAAGAGTTATTATTCATAAACTGATCTTTTATTAGTGTGTGTATACTTTGGTTGAGAAAACGTTATACACACTGTTGATTTGATAGGTCATGATGTTCCCTTTAAAAATGGTAGATATATAATAATGTACCTAATTACTGACACATCAAATAAATGATATAAAACTAAATTTTTAAAAAAGGTTCACAGAGAATAGTTATACAATCTACAATAAAGATAGGTTAAGTTAGTCTATCAGATAAAAAACAAATATCAAAAAAAAAAATTTAATTATCAAATTAAAAAGAAGTTTTCTGGCTTTGAGTCTAGTTTATTACTATAAATGTCTTTAATACAATATACTGTTTTTTTTTTTTACATAAAATGTGCAATATATATATTTTGGTACGGTACTGCCTGTGTGATTTTTATTTGGATAATTTGTACATTTAGTTCTATAATAAAATAGAAATAGACATAAACAAAATGGATGTATGAAATAAAGTGTGCTAAGCAAAATATAGTATGTAATTAAATAACTGATAGAACTATAGAAAAATAGAGTATAAATAAAAGTAAAAACAACAGATATTTAAACACTTTAAATCGAAATAGTGAAGTGTGTGTGGATTAGTGTTTTAACTTTTATTTATATTTTACTTCTCTACAATTCTAATATTTTAAGTAATTAATTACATATAATAAAACAAAATGTAAAGGTTACTTTACCATGAGAGGTACTTTTTTGACTTCAGAAATATTGCTGATATTGTTAATATTGTTGTATATCCCAATAAATATTTTAATTTTATAGAATTTACATTTGGGATATTTTATAATAATAATAATATTCCTATACAAATTACAAATGTATTGTTTCAAAAATGTGTTTTAAACTTACCAGATTGTCAAAATTTCCACAATATTGTAGGTACATTTTTCTCACAAATTTTCAATGTATCTTGTTAAAAAAAAAGATCGCGCTCTATTACTAAAAAAAAGGGCACAGGAAATAATTGTTCATTTTGACTACTAATTTGAATATGAAAATATATTTTTCAGTTCAAGAAAATTTAAAAGAAATTATTAATGATGAAACCACAATCTTCACAATGTTTAAAATAATTCTTGTGTGTTGTGGTGTGTGTATAACAATTTAAATTATCATGCATGATACTAAAAGAAAAATTAATTCAAGAAACCTGTGGCCAATTTTACAGTACTATCGTAATATTGACTTTGGTAGACCCACCTCAGTGGCGTAATTAGCTAATGCGCTAGTCGTGTTGAGCCCGACTGCTGAGGACGGGGAGATGGAGCTTCGAATCTCGGTCGGGTGAACTGGGGGTGGTTTTTTCCTAAATGGTTTTCCACTCTCCCTCCACGCAAATGTGGGATCACTTCCTTTAATTTAACCTTCCCAATTCCTAATCCATTAGCGTAATTAGTACTTAAGCGTATAACCCGAACGGGTAGTAAGACGTGGTGCTAAATAATAAAAAGACTTTGGTAGTGCAAAGTATTTTGTAATAAATAAAATGATAGAATATTACAAAAATGGTAGAGCACAGATAAAAGTAAAAACACTAACACACATTTACACACACTTCGATATTTCAATGCTCTTATAGCATCTTCCTCAGTAAGTAGTAGTCATTAGACTAAACAGGATGTTGACTTCAGTGATTTATTGGTATGGATGGAAACTTTTTTGAATATTTCTAAATTACTCAATGGATGGTAGGTGGTGCTAGTGTAGTCTCTGGGTTGAAATTATCGAATATTTAGGTTGGCTGGTTTTCTAGACTTTGTGATCCATTAATGTGCCAGTTCCCGTCCTCTTGACTGAGTCATATTACATTGTGTCTTGTAGAATGATTTTAACACCTTGACAGTGTAGCAATCCTCAAAGTTGAGACTATGATTAGGGCGTGTTCTGAAACTGGTTTTTCTGGATTCTTAATTTTGGTGTCACGGTGTGTGTCCAAAGTGCAAAATATAAAATAGTAACTTACAGTTAAATACACAGGTGCAAAAAAACACACACTAAGAATTATGAACTATAAATATTTGTACAATAAAATACAAATTATTTTAAGAACATTTTTAAATGATAAATTTAACAACTAATTTATACCAATGTTTTCCAAATTATTACATGAAAACATTGTTAGTTAATATTTTATAGACAAGCATAGAGAAGCAGGATTAGTGTGACGAAATTTGACAGGCTGAGAAATGAGAGAGTAAGAGGAGTATTAAAGGAAGAGCCAGGACAGGATAAAGATAGAGAATGCACAACTAAGGAGGTGTGAGAAGGATGGAGAGGGAAAAGATGACCAGGAGGATGTTGGACGTAAGAGGCTGAGAGGAAGACCAAGGGACTGATGGCTGAAGAGAGTGTGGAGCAAAGAGGAGAGGACTGGACCAAGGTGGAGGGAGAGGTGGGGGGAGGAAAGGAGGTGGTGTAATAAAGGTTTATGTTCCAAACAGGCCCAGCTAGTGGCTGGAAGCTGTTCATAATGATAATGATGATTACATAGACATGATAATGTAATCATTTAGTGAAGTTGTATTTGCACTTAATTAAACTAAACATTACTTCGGTGTGTTCCCCCAAAAATGGATGTGCATTAAATCATCTGATATATAATATATATGCTAAGCAATGTAATAACAATAAAAATGTTTATTTTAATACTAATTTATTACACATATATTAAAATCTTTAAATGGATGAATGGATGTAATATGAAAAATGTATGTTTTGTTAGAGTGTGGGTCTAACATTTTGTTAAATAAAACAATGTCAATACTTCATGAAAGATTATACAGGATGGGTTATTATGAAATTTACACACAAAACTATAAAGCCTATGGACGGTTCAGTTGAAAATGTATAGAAAACAGAAAAGTGGAAAAATATGTTTCTTCAAGAAGAAAATGCTTACTCCTATATATGGGCTTAACTGACATGTGAACATTCTGTGACACCCTGTCACATGACCACTATGACAGATTGATCATTTTAAACATTTCCTTTCGAGGACACAAAAAATGCTACTTATTCACATTGATGGCTTTATCTTTATTTAACCATAAAGATCACATGCAGGGTTGCCACTATTTTCTTATTACCAAATTCCCTGTGTTTTCTAGGATTTCCAGAGAAAATTTTCATTTTTCCAGACACCTAATAGATATTATAAATATAATTATAGAGGCATTTAATTTAGTTTTAAAGAACATTTTAGAAATGAAGAGTGGTAATTTGTCATTGGAAGCATGTTTATTGTGCAAGAGAAACACATGTTTAAGAATTATTTGGAAAATGATGAGAAATGAATGACACATTTTCTAGAAGGAAAAATTGGTTATATTTTCTGTCTACCCTAAATGGAATGAAAAAAAATGGGAAATACCAAAAATACAATTTTGAGTTTAAATGTGGGGGTGGAACGAGACGTTTGTCTTATTAGCGAAGGTGAGTGGAGGAAGCCGAAAATGCGCGGCATTTGCCGAACGAAACGAGTTGTCTCAGTTGCACTCAGGACTTATCTCAAGCTGATGAGGTGCTGGTAAGCATAGTCATCATAAATGAGACGTGCTCCAATCAGACTGCTCAATTCTCCAGTTACAAATTTTAGTCTATATTGTTTCGCTTGCAAGCACTTTATTGCCCAAATTCACTAACAAATTCCAGTAAATTCTAGTTTTTTGGTGAAATTCCCTGTGTTTTCCCGGTTTTTTCCAGACACAAACAAATTCCCTGTCTTTTCCCGGTTTTCCAGGTGCGTGGCAACCCTGATATGTATGTAGCATTGATAAAATTCAACTTTAAATTATGTCACCTGATGCTTCGTACATTTTCATCTTAATTTTCCACAGAGAAAATTTGGAACAACAAAACATATGCACTGTCCATGATGTGGTTAACTACTTTTTTAATATAATGTACATAAGATTTTTAGACTAGATTTTGTTTGATGTTTATAAATACTGTGATATGGTGCGTTTTATAGATGTTTGTATAAAATTATAACTAAAATGTTTAAATACTACAGTCAATATATGAATATGAATATAAGGGTACCATTCATATAAAAGCATAAACAATTGGAATATATTTTGGGGTGTTGTCCACCAAAATATAATTTTCTTTGGTTTTAACATAAATGCAATAAATACAATCATATTTTCAATCGACAAATTATTCAAATGAAATGAACACACATTATTTAATGAATGTTAGTAATGTAAATTAAGACATTATAAATGCATTTGATTACTATCATATTCAATAAATGTCAAATATATAAAGGTTTTTATAAAATCTGTTAAGGTCTGTCCTTAAATTATGTAAAGGTTTATGAGGGTCGAGGGGGCAGGTCAGTATTTTCTTAAGTTTTCTACTAGGGTGGGGGGGGGGGGGGGGAAGCCTTCTTACATAAGATCTTTTTTATCAATGTTTATGGTGAGAGAAAATTAGAAAAAAATCTAATCAAAAAAATAAATACATTAAAAAATTTCACTTATATTTCATTTACTTATGTGCTACACTTAATTTTACTGAATTAATAGTGTTCTAAAATTGCATGTCACTCGCTTTATTACTAATAATAATCCAACCAAATCAAAAAAAATCACCTATGCTAGAAGAAAGGGGGTGGGGAATTATATGATTCCTTATGTGGGGGGAGGGGGGAGAAGGAGGGGAGGTCAAACATAATTCAGTTAAGCCTTACATAATTTAAGGACATCCCCCTATATGATGTAACATTACTAAAGATGTCAAATTCGATTTCTTAATATCTCAATATGCTCGATTCTTACTGGTACTAAGAAATTGAGAGATCATAGTTTACAACAAACTCAAATTTGTCAACCCCATTTAGGTGTCAAACTTAAACTCAAACCTAAGTTTTAATTGTAATTTTTGAGTACATTTGTTTTCAGCAAGTTGGAGTGTGAGCTTCACTGATAAACTCAATTTTTTCCATTCACTCTGAACTCATCTTAGGAACAAAAGCTACTGGAATTGGTATATTACTAAAAAATTTGATTATATTTCAGCTCCTGTCCTGAAACTTAAATCTGCACAGCATATAAGGACATCTACTTTTTGTGTTTCCAAGATACATGTGAGAGATACAATTTGAAAACACAAAAACTTCTTTCAACAACAAATTAATCATACTTACATATTTTTTAATTAACAAAATGAAACGGTGATGGTATTGATATGGGAGATTCCATGTTTTAAAATTAATTATATTTCGTTACAAAATGTATGTTTAGTAGATATGCAATGGAATACATAAATGTTTCTCTGGTCGATTTATAAATCCTAAAATCTAGCTTTAAAAAATAAATAAAATATTAGTTGATATTAGCTATCTTCAAGGACTTGCCTGACTATAAAAACAAATCGTAGATCAAGTGGTGGGCTACCATAAATCACTGTTAACACATATTTCATAATATGATTGCTATCATGTTTTGCCCTGGCCACCTCTAGTTCGTTTAAACCACTTTCCAGACTCTTATCATTTGGGACTTCTTGTTTATACTGGACCCTGAGATGCTTTTGTTTCCTTCTTGATAAAGTTACTAAAACAATTTTAATATTCATACATCAAATCATGTTAACTGAAGTGGTCACTGCTGATAGCTATTATCAATGCCTATAAAATAACACAAACAATATAGTAAAATATTATCAATGTGGGCCACAAAGAAATATATTTTAATTTTCTCTACGGTTCTTCCAACCAAAATCTCAGGGTAGAACTTGTACAGAATCAGTTTCTCCAGCACACCCATTAACTTCATCTCAGAGAATAGTCAAAATTTCTTCTTGCTCTTCATTGTCACTCTCGTTGCTAGGAACACTCATTTCATTGGACAGTCTGTTTTGCTTCTCAACCCTTCTATGAGACCAGAAAGCAGATTCCCCATTTCTGAGGCCGCCTTTTGTAGCTCTGAGTCATCTGTTTCCACATTTGCAGGCTCTGAATACAAGGGAAGATATTTAATAAATGGAATCACATGTTTATGGTCAAAATTGTCATCAAATTTGCCTAAAAAAATACAATTTTGTCATGCTTTATGTCAGTTTTAATTTGGTTTTCAAGACTGGGTCGATGCAGATTACTGCTCTACAGGGGCTGCAAGCACCAGGGTTTTTTTTTTTTTCATTAGAGTCAATCTCTAGTGATATTTTCATGAAGCTCCCGAGTGTAGAGTCATGTCAAACATGGGTTTAATAAATATATCACTTTAAAACCAAATTATTTAAATAAAAAACAAATGTGTATTAAAGTCATTAAAAATTGTTTAATGATTAAATATGATTCAAATGTTTTAAAGAAAATTAATGTTTCAAAATCTAAACTAAATTGTTTTCAAATCATTAAAAAATGTAAGCCATTATAATTATTATCAATAAATTATAGGACTAATTTTTAAATATACTTTGACAGAAACCAAAACATTATGATTTTTTCAATATTAAGGACAGTTTTAAAACACATTCATGAAGATGGGTTTGAATGTGCCTTTTTATTTTAATGTTAACAACCCCGTTATATCCCTGGCTCACTGGAATGTAGTTATTCGCTTGGTGCCAATGACCTACCAGAGAAATAAGTTAAACATTAATGATTTTTAGGATGTGGATAAAATACATTTGCATTAAGATGTACTTGATAAAGTCTTGCAATAAGCTAGTTGTGTTCTAACAGCCTCTCTATATCGCCTTCATATAAACCTCATAATTTTCTCTATTTAACACCAATTTACTCAGTTTTCTGACTCTGACATTCCAAAAGCAAGCTGTGCAATACACTAAAGGGTTCTTTCTTCCTCTCCACTCTCACACCTCTCTCCCAGCTTGCAGATCTCTAATGATCTGATTATTGGTCGATTATGGCACCGTATATCTCTGATAATTTAAAATCTATAAAAGGAGAGGGGAAAAGGGGGTTAGTGGTTAAAATGAATAATAAAAGGACTATAAGAACCAAAGAGGACTGTATTTTTAATTTACTTATTTTTTCATTTATTTGAGGTATTTAACATGCACTTTATGAATATACTGATTATATCAGCACATAAATTATGAACTAACTTAAATCTAGTACAGATACATCCAGCCCCAGGTCGTTACCTAATCTAGTACAGATACCACATCCAGCCCCAGGTCGTTATCTAATCTAGTACAGATACCACATCCAGCCCCGGGTCGTTATCTAATCTAGTACAGATACCACATTCAGCCCCAGGTCGTTATCTAATCTAGTACAGATACCACATCCACCCCAGGTCGTTACCTAATCTAGTACAGATACCACATCCAGCCCCAGGTCGTTACCTAATCTAGTACAGATACCACATCCAGCCCCGGGTCGTTATCTAATCTAGTACAGATACCACATTCAGCCCCGGGTCGTTACCTAATCTAGTACAGATACCACATCCAGCCCCAGGTGTTACCTAATCTAGTACAGATACCACATCCAGCCCGGGTCGTTACCTAATCTAGTACAGATACCACATCCAGCCCCAGGTCGTTACCTAATCTAGTACAGATACCACATCCAGCCCGGGTCGTTACCTAATCTAGTACAGATACCACATCCAGCCCCGGGTCGTTATCTAATCTAGTACAGATACCACATCCAGCCCCAGGTCGTTATCTAATCTAGTACAGATACCACATCCAGCCCCAGGTCGTTATCTAATCTAGTACAGATACCACATCCAGCCCCAGGTCGTTATCTAATCTAGTACAGATACCACATCCAGCCCCGGGTCGTTACCTAATCTAGTACAGATACCACATCCAGCCCCAGGTCGTTACCTAATCTAGTACAGATACCACATCCAGCCCCAGGTCGTTACCTAATCTAGTACAGATACCACATCCAGCCCCAGGTGTTACCTAATCTAGTACAGATACCACATTCAGCCCCGGGTCGTTATCTAATCTAGTACAGATACCACATCCAGCCCCGGGTCGTTATCTAATCTAGTACAGATACCACATCCAGCCCCAGGTCGTTACCTAATCTAGTACAGATACCACATCCAGCCCCAGGTCGTTACCTAATCTAGTACAGATACCACATCCAGCCCCAGGTCGTTACCTAATCTAGTACAGATACCACATCCAGCCCCGGGTCGTTATCTAATCTAGTACAGATACCACATCCAGCCCGGGTCGTTACCTAATCTAGTACAGATACCACATCCAGCCCCAGGTCGTTACCTAATCTAGTACAGATACCACATCCAGCCCCGGGTCGTTATCTAATCTAGTACAGATACCACATCCAGCCCCAGGTCGTTACCTAATCTAGTACAGATACCACATCCAGCCCCAGGTCTTTACCTAATCTAGTACAGATACCACATTCAGCCCCAGGTCTTTACCTAATCTAGTACAGATACCACATCCAGCCCCAGGTCGTTACCTAATCTAGTACAGATACCACATTCAGCCCAGGTCGTTACCTAGTCAATGTGAAAGGGAGAACCCATATTTCAACATTGATACATTTTTTGGCCATGCCAAGATTCGAACCTGCAACACTTTGCCTATCTTTCTAGTTTTTACTGAACGATCAGGGTATTATAAAATTAATAAAAACCAAAAGGGGTTATTTAATTTGTAGTAACCAAATAAAGTTGCAAAATTATTAAAAATCAAACGAGATAATAGTATTATTAAACACCAATAGAGACTGTAAAATGAATAAACAAAGGAAAACATCAGTTCGGATAACCCACACAGAATATAATTATGGGTATATTAAATGTTCAGTAGCTTATGAATACGAATTAAATAATATATTATTTTGAAGCTTCAGGTTAAAACATAAATTGTGAAATATTAATTGAAATTGGTAGAATGTAAATTGTACTAATCTATTATAGTTTGTGACAACATTTTCAAATGTGAATATTAGTAAACTACCTTTATTGATTTTTTTTCTGTGAAATACAAATAATCACACCATCAATTGTTATCTGCGCCTTCCATCTCTTTATTGGTCTTCCTTGTAGTCTTTTTCCTATATACGTCATCTCCACCATTTTCTTTGGCATCCTCTCATTCTCCATCTTCATTACATGACCTTACCACCCCAGCCTTGCTTCCTCTAACTCATGTATTCTTTATACCACCACTCTTCCCTGGATAACTTAAATTCTAGTCCTGTTTCTCGTGACAGCTAAATTGCTCCTCACAAACTTCATTATCAGGGCCTCCACTTTCCTAGTCTATTCTAGAGATGCCACGATATCTGTTTTACTTGATTTCGATTCTTAAGTTCAACCTCGATTTTTTGATTCTCGATTTAGATTCCTGAACATTTCCTTTTCCATTGTTTTTCCAAGCATTATTGTATAGAAAATCTAACATGCATGATACCCTCCTCCCCTCTCAATGTGAAACTTGGACTCAACCATTACACATAGTCACTTTAAACTTTAATCTCACAATTATATAGATAATTATTAATATTTATTAAACACACTAAAAGTCCTCAAAACTAAAAATCAAAACAAAAAATCCAAATAAACTCAAAATTAATACAATACATTGTGGATTTTATAACGAAGAGGAATGGCAAAAATGAGTGATGAAGTTTTGGCAACGATATAGCAATAATATATTGAATTAAATAAATATGACTTTTTTGCTCTATTTTTATTAACTACATCGATTTTTGTCTTATTTTTATTAAACTTATCTTATTCAAAGGGCTGAATAAAATTTGCAGAATTGAAGAGTGACAAATGATATAAATAATTACAGGAGAGCAGCCATTTTATTTTGATATACCGTATCGATATATTATGGAAAATCGCCACCCCTAGTCTATGTACATATTATATATCGATTGTTAGTTTAGAATCAATTCGTGTATTCTGATAGTCTCACTCAACTTTTACTGTTACAAAAAAAGGATGTCAAAGTTGTTGGTTGAGTTCTCTTGCTACTGTCATAATTTCAGTTCGTATTATATTCGAGACCATTTATTTATTATGTAGAACACCTCAAAATATTAGGGACGTATTATATTCAGAGTCATACTATATTCGAGCCATTACGACATATTTACAATTTGCCGGCATTTAAGTGAAACAGCAACAAAACTAATATGAGAGATAATCGATTATATTACACATTTTGAATGTTGCTGTTTTGTTTAGTTGGCAATTTTATTGAGAGGTAAGAATTGAAGTAGCGAGAATCATAATATTCAGATCAATTCTTGATTCTTTTGATACCAATAGAAGAATCGAGGGTATCGAGGAATCGAGTTTGACCGCCCTATTATATTCAATGTCCATGATTCTGTTGCATGTGTGACATTGGGTACAAAGTACGCCCTGTACAATACTTCCTTACACTTCAAGAGCACTTCTTTTCTCTATAGCAGGTCTCTTGCACACCTATAGAACCACTCTCCCTGTTGCCCTCTTATTAGATCATCTCTACTCCACCCTTCTTCTCAGTCATGCTTCCTTCTGTACTTTTCTCGGCTCTACTCCGTCCAACTTTATAGCTTTACTAGGCCTTAACCTCTTCCTTGTCATTACCATCACTTAACACTTCGCTGTTCTAAATGTTAAACCACACTTTTTCTTCCTCATTCCATTCCTTTAGCTGTTCCTGTACCTCCTCTCTCTACTCAATAACATCAAGTCATCAGCAAACATCATTGCTTTCAGTTTTCCTGCCACTTTGTTCATGACCATTTTCATTACCATTACAAATAGTAGTGGTGAAAGGGCACTCCCCTGCTTCATCCAATTTTTTATTTGGAAACACTCCGTCCTCCCACCTTCTGTATTAAAACTCCTGTTAACCTCATACATCCTCTTCACTTTCATTACAACTTCTCTTTCCACTGCGGCCTGCTCCATCGCTTTCCAAACTTTATTTCTATCCACGCTATCATATACCTTATCCACATCCATAAATATCATAACCAAGTATTTTCTATATCCACAACTTCTTTCCATCAGCTGTTGTATAGCAAAGATCAAATCTATTGTAGACCTCTGTTCCCAAAATCTGTCGTTTCTCTCTTCACCATCCTTTCGTTTTATTTTTTTCTTGTTCTATTTTCCAATACTTTATCATATATTTTCCACTATCGGCTTGCTAAGCCTGTCTTAGCTTCATATGCCTTATAATCTAACTTAATATAAGGACAGGTACAACATAAGTCGCCACCTGTTAATTAATCACTGTGAAATGGTAAATGATAAATTTCAGCCATGCCAGAAATCAAACCTGGGACCCTTAGACAGACATGCTACTGAGCTAAGGTGTTGTTTATAAGTACTATTCCATCTATAGAATTGGTAAAGATTGGCAACATTTAATTTAAAAAAAGAGTGCTCTTACCATCCATACAAAAATTTGTGGTTAGCATCTTTTCCAGTTTTTCTAGAATCACATCTAGATCACTTCGAAGATCGTCTAATTTCCTGTTGGCACCAACTTGTGTTTCCTGAAACCAAGCAGATATCCCTCCGCTACTTGTAGCAACACTTGACACTTGATCAGCATACCACTTGCTTATGTCACCTGAAGACACTTCGGATAAACTGCTGTCATCATCTGGAGACAGTTTCTGAGGCTGGAATTTAAAAAAAATATCTTAGATTTACTTTATAATATCAAGCTCTAAAGTATATAAGAATACAACTCAATAAGGTTTAAATCTTTAATTAAGTAAGAAGGAAGGCCATTTGTTTTAATGTGCCTCCCTCCCTCTCCTTGCCCCGCCTTTCAGAATAATTAAATACATTGGGTTTAGAAAACGTGCATAGATTGATAATTGATGAATTGTCACAAAAACTGCGAAACTTAGAAGATAATATAAATTGAAAGGAGGGTAGACGGGTATACTTACTAGAAAAATGCAGGTCTAAGATTTGACATTTCAATATCGCCCACATTAGAGTAAAAGAGAACAGAACTGATAAATTTGATGTGCCCCAAAATTCTCTGTGGTGTGTTGTTTTAGATGTGACCTTTTTAACTGACAAATTTTTGGGGGGGAAGTGAGTTGTTAGAATTCAGCTGTTCAACACCATATTTGACTTACTTAAAACTTTGAAAATATACTGGGAATCTTTAAACAAGGAATAAACATTAACTAAAACAAATCCCAACATGGATATTATTTTCAACTACTAACAAAGTGGAGTTGTGGAGTTACTGGCATTTTGGACTGCACTTAGAGTAAACCCCATAGTATTTGAAGGTCATCCTTTTGTTTCTTCACAATAAGACTAACCAGTAATGAACTTTGACCTAACCAAAATTTAAATCAAAGTCTGATCAAAGGTGGCTGTGCAATATCTGAAGGAACAAACTCTTTACAATCTTAACAGCAGGTAAGATCAAAGTGATCGAATGTTTTCTAGTAGTACCCACCTTACAAGAACCTCTGTTCACACAACCAACCAGCGGTTTGCCACCAGCAGATCCTAGGAGAGGCGCTGAACCGATGGTCTTCACCTCAAGGGAGAGCTTGGACTCATCCTCTGGGTGCAATATGGGACTGATATTGTCAAGAGCATGAGTGACGCCCAGTCTTCCATACCTCTGTGATAGAGTGATGACCGGGGTGCTCTCTAAATGTCTCATCATTCGAGGAGAGCTTGGAGGGTTTATCTGGGTCAAGTAGCTCTGTGACACAAATTCATCAGCACTGCTATCAACATGATTTGTTTTATAGTATGATTTAGAGCAAGGGTCACAAAAACTGCTAATTGGCAGCCCAGATCCAGTCTCAAGCATCTTTTGTTTAGCCTGCACAGTGTTTTTTAAACAACTTAATAACCAATGTGCTTATACCAGAGTTCAGTAAAAATAAAGAAAGTTTTACATTTGATTTCCTACCTATGGACCGCTTTACACAATTTGGTTACCCGGATCCTGTTGACATTTTAGTTTCAAGCCCCTGCTTTTAAGTAAATGTTCTGGCTATTATAAGGCATTCACGAGTTAAGTTTACCTAGATGACAGCTCGAAATGTTACTAGAAGTAATCCCTAATATATCACTACGCCAACAGCTGACATCTATCACTTTGGATGACTGTAATGAAAGCAGATGGTAATATATTAATGTGATAGCAAACCACAGTAATTTAGGCCAATATTATTTACATATTTATTTGAGGTCGGACACAAAGTTTATTTATAGTTGTATTCCCCTTAAAAAATATATTAACAGCACTTTCACAAAAACTTCTAACGAACATAGCTTCAAAATGGCGGCTGACAAATCTAAACCATATGATTGAACATAACAGTGAACAAGTTTTTTACAATGATGCAGACACGCAGTTGATGAAAATATTTTATTCAGTTCAATATTTCAAAATATGATAAAATAATCATAAAATCATTTATTGTATGTAAAAAAATGACAACAATTTTATCTTTTCCAAGTAAATACGATGCTTGTATTAAAAGATATTGATGTGTGCAATATATTACACAAAATCAAAACGTTCCAAAACAAGAAATAAGTACTTTTAATTATGTTTAAATTATTGTTTTGAGTTGGATAAAAAGAAATTATTTAAAAAAATGAAATACTATGAGAAAACTTAAATTTACGTTATTTTAAATGTAATATATAACAGGTAGTTAAAGATCTTTACATTTATAACAAAACTGTGATCTTTTACAAGTGTTGGCAACCCAAAAACTAAACATATGATTTTCAAACTGTCATCCAGGTAAAAACCTATTGTGAATGGAATATAGCTACCAAGCATCCAAGCTAAGAAAAAATATGTGGATATTACATTTAAAGGAACTGCCCCAAAATAAACTTTAAGAAAACCAATAGCCAAGATATGGAGAAAAAATACTCTATTGCAATGTTGAGAATTAAATTGCAGCCTCTCAGGTCATAGACAGGCATGTTGGGGTCATCCAACTTAGCTGGCGGGACGTCTTAAAACAGGATAATTTTGAGGAAATTGATAAAAGCAAAAACTCTTGATAGTTCACAATTTCAAAAAACAATTCATAGTTATAAAATGATAATGGGCATAGTTCACATTTTGAAAAACCTTTCTTGGTTATAAAATGATTATTGGCATAGTTCAAATTTTGTCTAGTGGCAGCAGGAGTGTAGTGTGAACCACATCTCTCTTTTCACTGTGAAAAAAAAAAGGTGTTGGTACTGGCAAGTGATGGGAACAAAGAGATACCACCTTTCAAAGACATTGGCGGTCAGTGGGGCATATTCTGGAGTATCTTTGGTATAAGGTGGGTTTTGGGAGATTAAAATTAGCCGTTTCTAGTAGCGATTTGGTTTTAAAATTACTTCACACTCTTTAGAACAGGGATATTTAATTGATAAGGATTAGGATGGTAGTTAGAGGAAATATACAAACATAGGTACAGAGAGGGGATGGGCAAACAACAGTGATAAATGAAAAATATAAAATAATCCAAATTGCACTCGGCATTCGAGCTTCTCTACTGTATGGCAAACTTGACCCCTTGAACCCCTCATAGCCATAAATGTGGTTAGGGGGAAGGGGGAAGGGATTATGGTAAGTGGAATCATGAGTAAATAATTTATCATTTATTTGTCAATTGATGTTAGTTTACTATTTTTAAATATTGTTCAAATTTGAAAGTGATTTGTGTTTGCAAATTAGTAAGTTTAGTGAAATCAAAGGAAAAATGGCACCAAACAGCTATATTAATTAAATTAAATTAATTTAGTTCAGTGAAAGAGTACAATCAATTTTAATTGAATAGTATAGCTGCTATAAAAGGACTAATGATTCACTATAATTTGATAATACAAAAACAATTATGGCACAATGTTACTTCAGTGTGGTAAGAAAGATTTTCTTGCTAATTATCAGCGTATGGAAGAGAAAAAGTGTCCTCCCTCTTTCTGCCTGTTCTTGTGAGGATACTGTGCATGTGTGTCGGATTGGACAGACAAAATGGGTGCTTGTCTCCCTTCCTCCACTCTGGGTCTACTGCTGATTACAGACACAGCTAGTCTATGATCGAATGCACAATAGAGCAATGCATACATTGGAATGTAGCAAAACAAGGTCACATCTAAATACAATCTGTTCTGCAGCTGTAGTCACAAAAAGTGATGCATCACAAACTATTCGTGAAATAAGGTTATTTTAAAATTAGTATATTTTGAAGGGTAAGTATCATTGTGCCTACACACAAACGCAACCATTTTCAAAGATAAAGACAAGTATCTTCGGATGAGAATGTTGTATTATCAATCTGACGATGAAGACCAATTTTTTTTTAATTCTATTAAAACATTTCATTCATTATAACATAATTATCCAAATTAGTATAACTTACCACAATTAAAATATCCTACAACATAGTTTTTAATAAAGTGAGAAATGATTTTAAAAACAAAACACAAAAAAGTCTTATTATTTTGATGTATATAAAAAAATTATTATTTCTCATAATGTACTAAGTATGAATCTTTCTCAACCATTAGTTCTACAAACTCCTAAACTATACACATGGCAACACTTTAATAACTCTTTTGTTAAAAGTGGTGCCGCTAAATGTGATGCCGAGATCACGATCAACTTATCATTCACTAACTTTCATGTAACCTAGGGTAACATAAAGGTTCTCCTTGTGTTTTAAAATGAAAACCATCATGATGCAGTTAGCTTAACGTTATCTTAACTTAAGGGTTGTCCAAGGAGAACATTCACATTAAGTGAAGGTATCACATGTTCAAACTAGCCAATCATGTCGCGAGAGATGTAAACAGGGCTATTTAGTGCTTCATTTGTTTGTTTACGGTATGCAGACGAATTCTTTGGCACACTTTATTCTGCATTTCGTAAACGCTAAAACGTTGTAGCCTTTTGTTTCATTTTATTTTGTAGATCCATTAAGCTTTTATTGCACGTACTCCAAATTATTGTTTTTCATTTTGCTGGAGAATTTCTTTTCAAAACTTCCAAATACATTGTCTGTGTTTTTCTTGAGTTATTGCATTAATTTATGTTAATCCTAATCATACACTAGTTTATTTGCGTTACATGGACGTTGTGTTGATCGTGATCCCGGTATAAGGATGAAAACATAATAGATATGTTATTGGTGTGATGGTATTTGGGAACTCACCTTCAGTAGCTTCAGTCTTTTGATTTGATCTTCTACTGTCGCCTTATGACTCCTTACACGCTGTTCCACTGAAGTGTTGCCCTCCTTGTTACAAAGCTCCTCGATGTCTTGCTGAAACTGCCTGAGTACAAGAGGGGGTATTTAAAATATAATGTAATATTTTAGCAATGGGCACAAATGGTAATAGTAAGTAGAGTTGAGAGTGAAATAAGAGATTAAAGTGTTGTTTTTTCCCATTTATTTGAGCTATTTAACATGTACTTTCTGAACCGAATGATTATACTAGCAGACGACTTGTAAACTAGCTTAAATCTAGAACCGAAAACAGCTAGACCCAGGCCATTAGTTCATCACTGTGAAAGGGGAAACCCACATTTCACCAAAGATAATTTTTTCGGCCATGTCAGGAATCAAACCCAGGACTCTTAACTAAATAGAGACACACACTACTGAGCTGAGCTGAGGTGTTGGACAGTAGATTAAAGTGAAAGCTCACAATTTAAAGAATTACTTTGACTACAATGTGATGTACTAGGAACTTAAACGCATGTTTTTAATTAGAAATATTCTTCAATTTACTTAAAAATGGACATTGATAGCTAGAATAACAATAATAATAATTTAGCACTACGTCTTACTACCCGTTCGGGTTATACGCTTTAAAGTACTAATTACGCTAATGGATTACAAATTGGGAAGGATGAATTAGAGGAGTGAACCTGCATTTGCATGGAGGGAGAGTGGAAAACCATTTAGGAACCAATAATTGAGAATAATTGAGAAAATTTAACATTTAGAGGTTGGTATTATGTGGGAAATCGTACAGTTCCTGTCTCTTGAGGTTTCGTGTTCATTTTCAAAGATTTATTATCTTGTGATTTGTGAACTTTTAAATTTAAAACCATGTACAAAGCTAGTTTATTTTTTCTTATAAATAGATTTAAAAGTTTCTTGAACAAGTTGTATGTGATTTAACATGCATCTACTAAAAACGCAGAGAGCTTAAGGTTTGTGCATAAATGCTGGAAACTCGGGTTTCTAAAGTAGGTCGAATTCTGTCCACTAGATGGGTTGCCTCAAGGTACAGCTCTGTTGCTGCAGTATGGCAAAATAATGAAGCGTTAGTTTTACATTTTGAAGAGGCCAAAGAAGACAAGACTAGAGAAAAAAAGGATCGGGCTATGTATGAATGCCTGCTGAGGAGAATAACTTCAGTTGAGTTCATTTTAGAACTTGGATTGATGTTTGATGCTCTTTAGGAATTGGTAGAACTAAACCTTGACCTACAAGAAAGAAATATGGATCTTTACAAAGCTCACATCAAAGTCAAAAGTATAATTGAAGTTTTTGGGAAGAGAAGGGAATTTACAGGTCCAACATACAAAAAGTCTCTTTTAGCCACCACAAATCTGAAGTTTGGTGGTGTTGTTCTCCACAAAGCAGAGTAGATGACCTTCCAATTTCCTAAAGTGATTTTTATGAGAGCTTGAAGAACTCTGTCCAAAAAAGACTCCTTTATAGTAGTGATGTGGAAATAGCAAGGTTTGCTATAATTTTAGATTCTAGGAAATGGCCAACAGGGGTAAAAGACAACAAACATCCTTTGTGGAGAAAAAGAAATCTCTGAACCGTCCAAATGGTTTCAACTCAATGAGAGGGAAATGATTCGCGATTTCATGGAATATTCAAAATCATCTGACTTGATGCCTATAAAGTTCCTTCAACTTAAGAACGTAATACACACAATTCCAGTGTCATCAAGTGAGTGTGAGAGGGTTTTTTCACAAATGAACTTGATTGTAACACCAGACAGGGATGCTCTTTTGGCGGACATCATAAAAAACCTCATGATCATCAGGATTGTTGGACATAGACACTAAGAGCAAGGCAAGGAAAAGGGATCAATAAGCAGTAGAAATGGCAAATCTGTGCAAAATATTTTGATTAACAGTTTATCAGTATTAAACGTATATTCAGTTAACTTAAACTAAACAGATTTGTGGCTGGTTAGTAGAATAGCTTTGTAATTATTGTAGTTGAAGTTTGTAGTTTCTTACTTTTTTTTTTAATTTTCACTAGTTATTAAAATCACGTTTTTTTTTTTTTTCCAAACTTTGTTCCTCGCATGTCCCCATAAGTCTCAGTTAAACTGAATTTTATCAAGTAGTGGGGTATTTTAGGAGTTGTAAAAATCAATGGGAGGTTAAGGAGAGACACAGGAAAGGGAAACACTTCGGTTATGGGACTGCTTTAAAATATAGAGATTAGATAAGAGTTCCAACACTTTTTTTTTTAGAAAAAAACCCTGTTAATACTTAAAAATTAACATTAATAATATAGTATTATTATTATTAGCACCGCGTTTTACTACCCATTCGGGTTATACGCACTTACGCTAATGTGTAATGGAAGGGTGATTGTGAGATGAAATGAAGGACCTACAGTTTAACGTGGAATCCGAACCACGGTGGAGGCCTGGCATTCCCCACATTCACAAGATGTCTTGTCAGAGGTGAAGGAAGGGTTTGGTAATCATATAAATCTGTGCCGGGACTGAGGATTGAACCCCGGCCGCCAGCACAGAAGTCTGACACCTTACCCCTAGACCACCAGGTCACCTAATAATATAGTAAAATGTTATCATTGTTGATTGCAAAAAAACATATTTATATTTTCTAAAAGGTTCTCCAAAATACCAATTCATAAAAAATCAAGGAATAGTTAGTTATAAAATGAATAATTGTATAAGGAACAGTCAATGGTATAATATATGAGTGTTAGCAGAGGCAGGAAAAAAGTAATAAAAGAGAAAGACCTTGTGTTAGTAAAATTTTTTAAACCATCAAATGTGAGCATATATCATAGCTATTATTTGTAATATATATTTTGAGGAAAAATAAGGAAAGGTGGATAGAAAACATATAAGAGGGAACGAACACAACATGGCTGTTCAATGAAAGAATACAGTTCAAAGCTTTACATTGCTGCCCTGGATAAAGAGGTAATGCCTGCCTCTTTTCTATCCGCCTTTCCTGTACCTTCTTCCAAAAAATATATTTTAAAAAATTATCTCAAAAGCAAAAAGAGGTTATTCTTAAAAAGTTTTATTATAGTAACTTTCCAACACTTTTGAAACATCACTGAAATACAAGGAAAAAAATTCAAATAATTTAAATTTTGTTTTGATCCTTCTGTGAAATTTAAAAGTTTAACTAACACCTACCGGTCTTGGTGGCGTAGTTAGCTAACACGCTGGTTTTGTGTTGACTAGACTGTCACGACGAGGACATCGAGGTTTGAATCTCGATTGGGGGGATTCCTAAATGGTTTTCCACTCTCCTTCCCCCCCAATGCGGATTCACTTCCTGTAAATTCAACCTTCCCAATTTCTAACCATTAGTGTAATTTGTATTTAAGTGCATAACCAAACGGGTAGTAAAGACGCGGTGCTAAAAATAAATAAACTAACAATTTTCACTATTCCTATTTTTAATGTACTAAAAAATAAAACTATAGTATATTATTTTTTAAATCATGATAATTGGTAGGTATTAGATGATACATTAGTAGATATTTGGTTTCATAAAGATAACCATGTGGTATGTTTTTGCCAGGAGCAGCTTATTTATCATCCACCCAACTTTTACCGATAAAAAGCTGTTCACCTTCTTTACCTTGGATTATTTCCACCCCAACAACACTCACAAACCCTTTTCCCTAGAGGGTTATGATGCTACTATTACGACTCTTTTCTCATAAAGCACTATCATATTCTTAAGCATGATCTATTATTAAATGCCAGGTCGCCACCGTGGTTCGGATTCCACGTTAAACTGTAGGTCCTTCATTTCATCTCACAAACACCCCACCATTTTCACATTAGTAAAGTTCCCTATAACCAACGGTAATAAGAAGCTACTAAAAAATAATATTTTTTTTAATAAAAAGGCATCTTTTTTCTCCATGGTTTTGGTGAGCTCCCAAAAAGCGAACTTAGATTATTAGCCAAATTTTTGTTGGGGAGAAATTTCTTTCCAAAAAGGTTTTTCCAATTCCCTACATTCTCGTGAAATTTACCTTTTATTTTTAAAACTTTAAATTTAATATTACCCCAATCTAAGTATATTGAAAAATATTTTAATTTTTGCTTTCCCGATCTATTTTTCCCAAAGTTCCCCACCAAAAAACTCATAAAATTTTTATAAAAAAACTTTGGGACTAACACTAAAATTTTTTTAATTTTTTTTTAATTTAATTGCTGCTCTTTGAAACAAAAATTGTGAATTTCATGTCAAATTTAAGTTGGCATTAACTTGCAATCCTGCATCAACATGTGAGAATGTAAAGGTCACTCTAGCCACTATGCTAGATCTTCAAACACAAAGGGCCAGTGTCATAGTCAGACTGAATCGCCTCAAGTGCGGCGCTATACGAATACAGGACACAATTATCTAGACCAGAATGAAATGGACCAGTTTCATAGTCAAACTTTGTACACCTCAAGTTACAAAGCTTATCCAATCAAAATATCGTGAGCTTAAATGCTCAATTTATGGTCAATTAATTTAGTTCTGAGCTGTTGTATACATTGCAATTAATATTCATGTGGAAAAAAACCTCAAGTAATTGAATTGTAGTTGTAATAGTAACTTAATTTATCATTTAAAATTAAATACTAGAAAAAAATTGTGCAATAAAACAATTTCACAGTCATTTTAGTGCACAAAGTTATGTACGGTATATATAACCATAATATAATAATTTTTCATTCATAAAACGAGCAAACTTTAATTCAACTTTGAGAATATTTCGTATGTTCGATTGCGTTTGCTTCGAACTGAAAAAGTGGACTTCGCACACCTTTAGTACATAATAAAGTTTATTCACCAAAACAAATCAGTTATTTTCATCAGAAATAGCAAAATATTATTATATTATATTACTCAATTAATATCTCCTTACACAAAGAAAGGACATCATAGAAGCGAAAATCTTTAAATACATTTTTTTTTACAACTATTTAAGCACAATATAATAGAGTTAACTTTACGAAGTGTCATGGCCATTATCGTGAGGTTGAATTGACAGCTGTCTTAAACTGGATGAATTTCTTCTCATTTTGTTGAGTATCATTTTAAAAAATGCTCGAGTTGTATCTCGTGAAGATGTCTACATGATGAAAACAAAATACAAATGAAAATTACCAAATAGTAAACAAATCCAGACCTCTTCAGTGACTGGTCAGAGATGATACTTGCAAATCTATAAAAAAAAACTGGTGTGATCAAAGTTTTGAAGCTATTCAAGTAAGAATGTGTATTATTAATTATTACCTAGATACAGTATTTCAATAAGTAATTTTTTTATAGTAAGATTAGATAAGCAGTCTTAAATATGCTGTAATGGATAGAGTTGGTTGTGTTTGTTAATGATATCACCTTATGTTTAAGAAAGGTATATTCATCACATTGTTTGTTTGTAAGCAGGTTGTGGCCCATCAAGTAGGTGATATAGTGTAGACACAAGCCATCAAATAACAGTAAGGGAATAAATGAAAAGTATTTAGCAACACGGGTGACCTGTGGTTTAGGGGTAAGGTGTCAGACTTCTGTGCTGGCGGCCGGGGTTCAATCCTCGGTCCCGGCACAGATTTATCTGATTTCCAAACCCTTCCTTCACCTCTGACAAGACATCTTGTGAATGTGGGAATGCCAGCCGCCACCGTGGTTCGGATTCCACGTTTAAACTGTAGGTCCTTCATTTCATCTCACAATCACCCTACCATTACACATTAGCGTAAGTGCGTATAACCTGAATGGGTAGTAAGACGCGCAGCTAATAATAATAATAATTTAGCAACAAACACACCAAGCACCGATTTTTTAAATTTTTTTGTGTTGTGTTGTTGTTGAGAGCGCTCGCCGCTAATTTGTCGTTCTTGGCCTAAGCGCTCAAAAGCACTGCTGTATTCCAGTACTCTCTAATCTATTTGTCGGGCTATTTACTAACTATTTTATATTTAGTTGTTATTTTTGAATCTAGAGGTATATCTCGTATGAAATTAATTAATTTCTTAGCGTTGTTAGTTTAAACTGTTAGTTTTGCTTTAGAAATGGCCTCCTAAAAAGTTGATATGATTTGTTTTGGAGCTCAATAAATATGTATCTGGCAGTGAATCTGATATTTCTGACGATATTGATATTGAGTGTAATAATGATAATTAATATCCTGAATTTATTTGATAAAAGTGATGGTTTACCCGGAAAACAATTTAAATGGGGGTGGTAATCGTGCTGGGGCTGCAAGG